>CAWUPU010000322.1:0-137823 GCA_963924455.1 Pelagia noctiluca | reverse complement strand
CTCTAAAACGTTGTAAACTAACGTATTACAACAGTTTCGTCAATGGGAACAGCGTAGAACTTATTATTACAACGGTTTCTTATAGTTCCCCATGAAACTTAGTGAAAACTAAGCCCCGTAATAAGAGTTCACCTAAATATCTTTTAAACTACGCATTTCCCATTGAATAAAACGGTTTAGTTAGCTCTAAAACGTTGTAAACTAACGTATTACAACAGTTTCGTCAATGGGAACAACGTAGAACTTATTATTACAACGGTTTCTAATAGTTCCCCATGAAACTTTGTAAAAACTAAGCCCCGTAATAAGAGTTCACCTAAATATCTTTTAAACTACGCATTTCCCATTGAATAAAACGGTTTTCTTTAGCTCTAAAACGTTGTAAACTAACGTATTACAACAGTTTCGTCAATGGGAACAGGGTAGAACTTATCATTACAACGGTTTCTTATAGTTCCCCATGAAACTTAGTGAAAACTAAGCCCCGTAATAAGAGTTTACCTAAATATCTTTTAAACTACGCATTTCCCATTGAATAAAACGGTTTAGTTAGCTCTAAAACGTTGTAAACTAACGTATTACAACAGTTTCGTCAATGGGAACAGCGTAGAACTTATTATTACAACGGTTTCTTATAGTTCCCCATGAAACTTAGTGAAAACTAAGCCCCGTAATAAGAGTTCACCTAAATATCTTTTAAACTACGCATTTCCCATTGAATAAAACGGTTTAGTTAGCTCTAAAACGTTGTAAACTAACGTATTACAACAGTTTCGTCAATGGGAACAGCGTAGAACTTATTATTACAACGGTTTCTTATAGTTCCCCATGAAACTTAGTGAAAACTAAGCCCCGTAATAAGAGTTCACCTAAATATCTTTTAAACTACGCATTTCCCATTGAATAAAACGGTTTAGTTAGCTCTAAAACGTTCTAAACTAACGTATTACAACAGTTTCGTCAATGGGAACAGCGTAGAACTTATTATTACAACGGTTTCTTATAGTTCCCCATGAAACTTAGTGAAAACTAAGCCCCGTAATAAGAGTTCACCTAAATATCTTTTAAACTACGCATTTCCCATTGAATAAAACGGTTTAGTTAGCTCTAAAACGTTGTAAACTAACGTATTACAACAGTTTCGTCAATGGGAACAGCGTAGAACTTATTATTACAACGGTTTCTTATAGTTCCCCATGAAACTTAGTGAAAACTAAGCCCCGTAATAAGAGTTCACCTAAATATCTTTTAAACTACGCATTTCCCATTGAATAAAACGGTTTAGTTAGCTCTAAAACGTTGTAAACTAACGTATTACAACAGTTTCGTCAATGGGAACAGCGTAGAACTTATTATTACAACGGTTTCTTATAGTTCCCCATGAAACTTAGTGAAAACTAAGCCCCGTAATAAGAGTTCACCTAAATATCTTTTAAACTACGCATTTCCCATTGAATAAAACGGTTTAGTTAGCTCTAAAACGTTGTAAACTAACGTATTACAACAGTTTCGTCAATGGGAACAGCGTAGAACTTATTATTACAACGGTTTCTTATAGTTCCCCATGAAACTTAGTGAAAACTAAGCCCCGTAATAAGAGTTCACCTAAATATCTTTTAAACTACGCATTTCCCATTGAATAAAACGGTTTAGTTAGCTCCAAAACGTTGTAAACTAACGTATTACAACAGTTTCGTCAATGGGAACAGCGTAGAACTTATTATTACAACGGTTTCTTATAGTTCCCCATGAAACTTAGTGAAAACTAAGCCCCGTAATAAGAGTTCACCTAAATATCTTTTAAACTACGCATTTCCCATTGAATAAAACGGTTTAGTTAGCTCTAAAACGTTGTAAACTAACGTATTACAACAGTTTCGTCAATGGGAACAGCGTAGAACTTATTATTACAACGGTTTACTTATAGTTCCCCATGAAACATAGTGAAAACTAAGCCCCGTAATAAGAGTTCACCTAAATATCTTTTAAACTACGCATTTCCCATTGAATAAAACGGTTTAGTTAGCTCTAAAACGTTGTAAACTAGCGTATTACAACAGTTTCGTCAATGGGAACAGCGTAGAACTTATTATTACAACGGTTTCTTATAGTTCCCCATGAAACTTAGTTAAAACTAAGCCCCGTAATAAGAGTTCACCTAAATATCTTTTAAACTACGCATTTCCCATTGAATAAAACGGTTTAGTTAGCTCTAAAACGTTGTAAACTAACGTATTACAACAGTTTCGTCAATGGGAACAGCGTAGAACTTATTATTACAACGGTTTCTTATAGTTCCCCATGAAACTTAGTGAAAACTAAGCCCCGTAATAAGAGTTCACCTAAATATCTTTTAAACTACGCATTTCCCATTGAATAAAACGGTTTAGTTAGCTCTAAAACGTTGTAAACTAACGTATTACAACAGTTTCGTCAATGGGAACAGCGTAGAACTTATTATTACAACGGTTTCTTATAGTTCCCCATGAAACTTAGTGAAAACTAAGCCCCGTAATAAGAGTTCACCTGAATATCTTTTAAACTACGCATTTCCCATTGAATAAAACGGTTTAGTTAGCTCTAAAACGTTGTAAACTAACGTATTACAACAGTTTCGTCAATGGGAACAGCGTAGAACTTATTATTACAACGGTTTCTTATAGTTCCCCATGAAACTTAGTGAAAACTAAGCCCCGTAATAAGAGTTCACCTAAATATCTTTTAAACTACGCATTTCCCATTGAATAAAACGGTTTAGTTAGCTCTAAAACGTTGTAAACTAGCGTATTACAACAGTTTCGTCAATGGGAACAGCGTAGAACTTATTATTACAACGGTTTCTTATAGTTCCCCATGAAACTTAGTGAAAACTAAGCCCCGTAATAAGAGTTCACCTAAATATCTTTTAAACTACGCATTTCCCATTGAATAAAACGGTTTAGTTAGCTCTAAAACGTTGTAAACTAACGTATTACAACAGTTTTGTCAATGGGAACAGCGTAGAACTTATTATTACAACGGTTTCTTATAGTTCCCCATGAAACTTAGTGAAAACTAAGCCCCGTAATAAGAGTTCACCTAAATATCTTTTAAACTACGCATTTCCCATTGAATAAAACGGTTTAGTTAGCTCTAAAACGTTGTAAACTAACGTATTACAACAGTTTCGTCAATGGGAACAGCGTAGAACTTATTATTACAACGGTGTCTTATAGTTCCCCATGAAACTTAGTGAAAACTAAGCCCCGTAATAAGAGTTCACCTAAATATCTTTTAAACTACGCATTTCACATTGAATAAAACGGCTTAGTTAGCTCTAAAACGTTGTAAACTAACGTATTACAACAGTTTCGTCAATGGGAACAGCGTAGAACTTATTATTACAACGGTTTCTTATAGTTCCCCATGAAACTTAGTGAAAACTAAGCCCCGTAATAAGAGTTCACCTAAATATCTTTTAAACTACGCATTTCCCATTGAATAAAACGGTTTAGTTAGCTCTAAAACGTTGTAAACTAACGTATTACAACAGTTTCGTCAATGGGAACAGCGTAGAACTTATTATTACAACGGTTTCTTATAGTTCCCCATGAAACTTAGTAAAAACTAAGCCCCGTAATAAGAGTTCACCTAAATATCTTTTAAACTACGCATTTCCCATTGAATAAAACGGTTTAGTTAGCTCTAAAACGTTGTAAACTAACGTATTACAACAGTTTTGTCAATGGGAACAGCGTAGAACTTATTATTACAACGGTTTCTTATAGTTCTCCATGAAACTTAGTGAAAACTAAGCCCCGTAATAAGAGTTCACCTAAATATCTTTTAAACTACGCATTTCCCATTGAATAATACGGTTTAGTTAGCTCTAAAACGTTGTAAACTAACGTATTACAACAGTTTCGTCAATGGGAACAGCGTAGAACTTATTATTACAACGGTTTCTTATAGTTCCCCATGAAACTTAGTGAAAACTAAGCCCCGTTCACCTAAATATCTTTTAAACTACGCATTTTCCATTGAATAAAACGGTTTAGTTAGCTCTAAAACGTTGTAAACTAACGTATTACAACAGTTTCGTTCATTGGGAACAGCGTAGAACTTATTATTACAACGGTTTCTTATAGTTCCCCATGAAACTTAGTGAAAACTAAGCCCTGTAATAAGAGTTCACCTAAATATCTTTTAAACTACGCATTTCCCATTGAATAAAACGGTTTAGTTAGCTCTAAAACGTTGTATTTTAACGTATTACAACAGTTTCGTCAATGGGAACAGCGTAGAACTTATTATTACAACGGTTTCTTATAGTTCCCCATGAAACTTAGTGAAAACTAAGCCCCGTAATAAGAGTTCACCTAAATATCTTTTAAACTACGCATTTCCCATTGAATAAAACGGTTTAGTTAGCTCTAAAACGTTGTAAACTAACGTATTACAACAGTTTCGTCAATGGGAACAGCGTAGAACTTATTATTACAACGGTTTCTTATAGTTCCCCATGAAACTTAGTGAAAACTAAGCCCCGTAATAAGAGTTCACCTAAATATCTTTTAAACTACGCATTTCCCATTGAATAAAACGGTTTAGTTAGCTCTAAAACGTTGTAAACTAACGTATTACAACAGTTTCGTCAATGGGAACAGCGTAGAACTTATTATTACAATGGTTTCTTATAGTTCGCCATGAAACTTAGTGAAAACTAAGCCCCGTAATAAGAGTTCACCTAAATATCTTTTAAACTACGCATTTCCCATTGAATAAAACGGTTTAGTTAGATCTAAAACGTTGTAAACTAACGTATTACAACAGTTTCGTCAATGGGAACAGCGTAGAACTTATTATTACAACGGTTTCTTATAGTTCCCCATGAAACTTAGTGAAAACTAAGCCCCGTAGTAAGAGTTCACCTAAATACTTTTTAAACTACGCATTTCCCATTGAATAAAGCGGTTTAGTTAGCTCTAAAACGTTGTAAACTAACGTATTACAACAGTTTCGTTAATGGGAACAGCATAGAACTTATTATTACAACCGTTTCTTATAGTTCCCTATGAAACTTAGTGAAAACTAAGCCCCGTAATAAGAGTTCACCTAAATATCTTTTAAACTACGCATTTCCCATTGAATAAAACGGTTTAGTTAGCTCTAAAACGTTGTAAACTAACGTATTACAACAGTTTCGTCAATGGGAACAGCGTAGAACTTATTATTACAACGGTTTCTTATAGTTCCCCATGAAACTTAGTGAAAACTAAGCCCCGTAATAAGAGTTCACCTAAATATCTTTTAAACTACGCATTTCCCATTGAATAAAACGGTTTAGTTAGCTCTAAAACGTTGTAAACTAACGTATTACAACAGTTTCGTCAATGGGAACAGCGCAGAACTTATTATTACAACGGTTTCTTTTAGTTCCCCATGAAAATTAGTGAAAACTAAGCCCCGTAATAAGAGTTCACCTAAATATCTTTTAAACTACGCATTTCCCATTGAATAAAACGGTTTAGTTAGCTCTAAAACGTTGTAAACTAACGTATTACAACAGTTTCGTCAATGGGAACAGCGTAGAACTTATTATTACAACGGTTTCTTATACTTCCCCATGAAACTTAGTGAAAACTAAGCCCCGTAATAAGAGTTCACCTAAATATCTTTTAGACTACGCATTTCCCATTGAATAAAACGGTTTAGTTAGCTCTAAAACGTTGTAAACTAACGTATTACAACAGTTTCGTCAATGGGAACAGCGTAGAACTTATTATTACAACGGTTTTTTATAGTTCCCCATGAAACTTAGTGAAAACTAAGCCCCGTAATAAGAGTTCACCTAAATATCTTTTAAACTACGCATTTCCCATTGAATAAAACGGTTTACTTAGCTCTAAAACGTTGTAAACTAACGTATTACAACAGTTTCGTCAATGGGAACAGCGTAGAACTTATTATTACAACGGCTTCTTATAGTTCCCCATGAGACTTAGTGAAAACTAAGCCCCGTAATAAGAGTTCACCTAAATATCTTTTAAACTACGCATTTCCCATTGAATAAAACGGTTTAGTTAGCTCTAAAACATTGTAAACTAACGTATTACAACAGTTTCGTCAATGGGAACAGCGCAGAACTTATTATTACAACGGTTTCTTATAGTTCCCCATGAAACTTAGTGAAAACTAAGCCCCGTAATAAGAGTTCACCTAAATATCTTTTAAACTACGCATTTCCCATTGAATAAAACGGTTTAGTTAGCTCTAAAACGTTGTAAACTAACGTATTACAACAGTTTCGTCAATGGGAACAGCGTAGAACTTATTATTACAACGGTTTCTTATAGTTCCCCATGAAACTTAGTGAAAACTAAGCCCCGTAATAAAAGTTCACCTAAATATCTTTTAAACTACGCATTTCCCATTGAATAAAACGGTTTAGTTAGCTCTAAAACGTTGTAAACTAACGTATTACAACAGTTTCGTCTAAGGGAACAGCGTAGAACATATTATTACAACGGTTTCTTATAGTTCCCCATGAAACGTAGTGAAAACTAAGCCCCGTAATAAGAGTTCACCTAAATATCTTTTAAACTACGCATTTCCCATTGAATAAAACGGTTTAGTTAGCTCTAAAACGTTGTAAACTAACGTATTACAACAGTTTCGTCAATGGGAACAGCGTAGAACTTATTATTACAACGGTTTCTTTTAGTTCCCCATGAAACTTAGTGAAAACTAAGCCCCGTAATAAGAGTTCACCTAAATATCTTTTAAACTACGCATTTCCCATTGAATAAAACGGTTTAGTTAGCTCTAAAACGTTGTAAACTAACGTATTACAACAGTTTCGTCAATGGGAACAGCGTAGAACTTATTATTACAACGGTTACTTATAGTTCCCCATGAAACTTAGTGAAAACTAAGCCCCGTAATAAGAGTTCACCTAAATATCTTTTAAACTACGCATTTCCCATTGAATAAAACGGTTTAGTTAGCTCTAAAACGTTGTAAACTAACGTATTACAACAGTTTCGTCAATGGGAACAGCGAAGAACTTATTATTACAACGGTTTCTTATAGTTCCCCATGAAACTTAGTGAAAACTAAGCCCCGTAATAAGAGTTCACCTAAATATCTTTTAAACTACGCATTTCCCATTGAATAAAACGGTTTAGTTAGCTCTAAAACGTTGTAAACTAACGTATTACAACAGTTTCGTCAATGGGAACAGCGTAGAACTTATTATTATAACGGTTTCTTATAGTTCCCCATGAAACTTAGTGAAAACTAAGCCCCGTAATAAGAGTTCACCTAAATATCTTTTAAACTACGCATTTCCCATTGAATAAAACGGTTTAGTTAGCTCTAAAACGTTGTAAACTAACTTATTACAACAGTTTCGTCAATGGGAACAGCGTAGAACTTATTATTACAACGGTTTCTTATAGTTCCCCATGAAACTTAGTGAAAACTAAGCCCCGTAATAAGAGTTCACCTAAATATCTTTTAAACTTCGCATTTCCCATTGAATAAAACGGTTTAGTTAGCTCTAAAACGTTGTAAACTAACGTATTACAACAGTTTCGTCAATGGGAACAGCGTAGAACTTATTATTACAACGGTTTCTTATAGTTCCCCATGAAACTTAGTGAAAACTAAGCCCCGTAATAAGAGTTCACCTAAATATCTTTTAAACTACGCATTTCCCATTGAATAAAACGGTTTAGTTAGCTCTAAAACGTTGTATACTAACGTATTACAACAGTTTCGTCAATGGGAACAGCGTAGAACTTATTATTACAACGGTTTCTTATAGTTCCCCATGAAACTTAGTGAAAACTAAGCCCCGTAATAAGAGTTCACCTAAATATCTTTTAAACTACGCATTTCCCATTGAATAAAACGGTTTAGTTAGCTCTAAAACGTTGTAAACTAACGTATTACAACAGTTTCGTCAATGGGAACAGCGTAGAACTTATTATTACATAGAACTTATTATTACAACGGTTTCTTATAGTTCCCCATGAAACTTAGTGAAAACTAAGCCCCGTAATAAGAGTTCACCTTAATATCTTTTAAACTACTTATTTCCCATTGAATAAAACGGTTTAGTTAGCTCTAAAACGTTGTAAACTAACGTATTACAACAGTTTCGTCAATGGGAACAGCGTAGAACTTATTATTACAACGATTTCTTATAGTTCCCCATGAAACTTAGTGAAAACTAAGCCCCGTAATAAGAGTTCACCTAAATATCTTTTAAACTACGCATTTCCCATTGAATAAAACGGTTTAGTTAGCTCTAAAACGTTGTAAACTAACGTATTACAACAGTTTCGTCAATGGGAACAGCGTAGAACTTATTATTACAACGGTTTCTTATAGTTCCCCATGAAACTTAGTGAATACTAAGCCCCGTAATAAGAGTTCACCTAAATATCTTTTAAACTACGCATTTTCCATTGAATAAAACGGTTTAGTTAGCTCTAAAACGTTGTAAACTAACGTATTACAACAGTTTCGTCAATGGGAACAGCGTAGAACTTATTATTACAACGGTTTCTTATAGTTCCCCATGAAACTTAGTAAAAACTAAGCCCCGTAATTATAGTTCACCTAAATATCTTTTAAACTACGCATTTCCCATTGAATAAAACGGTTTAGTTAGCTCTAAAACGTTGTAAACTAACGTATTACAACAGTTTCGTCAATGGAAACAGCGTAGAACTTATTATTACAACGGTTTCTTATAGTTCCCCATGAAACTTAGTGAAAACTAAGCCCCGTAATAAGAGTTCACCTAAATATCTTTTAAACTACGCATTTCCCATTGAATAAAACGGTTTAGTTAGCTCTAAAACGTTGTAAACTAACGTATTACAACAGTTTCGTCAATGGGAACAGCGTAGAACTTATTATTACAACGGTTTCTTATAGTTCCCCATGAAACTTAGTGAAAACTAAGCCCCGTAATAAGAGTTCACCTAAATATCTTTTAAACTACGCATTTCCCATTGAATAAAACGGTTTTGTTAGCTCTAAAACGTTGTAAACTAACGTATTACAACAGTTTCGTCAATGGGAACAGCGTAGAACTTATTATTACAACGGTTTCTTATAGTTCCCCATTAAACTTAGTGAAAACTAAGCCCAGTAATAAGAGTTCACCTAAATATCTTTTAAACTACGCATTTCCCATTGAATAAAACGGTTTAGTTAGCTCTAAAACGTTGTAAACTAACGTACTACAACAGTTCTGTCCATGGGAACAGCGTAGAACTTATTATTACAACAGTTTCTTATAGTTCCCCATGAAACTTAGTGAAAACTAAGCCCCGTAATAAGAGTTCACCTAAATATCTTTTAAACTACGCATTTCCCATTGAATAAAACGGTTTAGTTAGCTCTAAAACGTTGTAAACTAACGTATTACAACAGTTTCGTCAATGTGAACAGCGTAGAACTTATTATTACAACGGTTTCTTATAGTTCCCTATGAAACTTAGTGAAAAGTAAGCCCCGTAATAAGAGTTCACCTAAATATCTTTAAAACTACGCATTTCCCATTGAATAAAACGGTTTAGTTAGCTCTAAAACGTTGTAAACTAACGTATTACAACAGTTTCGTCAATGGGAACAGCGTAGAACTTATTATTACAACGTTTTCTTATAGTTCCCCATGAAACTTAGTGAATACTAAGCCCCGTAATAAGAGTTCACCTAAATATCTTTTAAACTACGCATTTTCCATTGAATAAAACGGTTTAGTTAGCTCTAAAACGTTGTAAACTAACGTATTACAACAGTTTCGTCAATGGGAACAGCGTAGAACTTATTATTACAACGGTTTCTTATAGTTCCCCATGAAACTTAGTAAAAACTAAGCCCCGTAATTATAGTTCACCTAAATATCTTTTAAACTACGCATTTCCCATTGAATAAAACGGTTTAGTTAGCTCTAAAACGTTGTAAACTAACGTATTACAACAGTTTCGTCAATGGAAACAGCGTAGAACTTATTATTACAACGGTTTCTTATAGTTCCCCATGAAACTTAGTGAAAACTAAGCCCCGTAATAAGAGTTCACCTAAATATCTTTTAAACTACGCATTTCCCATTGAATAAAACGGTTTAGTTAGCTCTAAAACGTTGTAAACTAACGTATTACAACAGTTTTGTCAATGGGAACAGCGTAGAACTTATTATTACAACGGTTTCTTATAGTTCCCCATGAAACTTAGTGAAAACTAAGCCCCGTAATAAGAGTTCACCTAAATATCTTTTAAACTACGCATTTCCCATTGAATAAAACGGTTTTGTTAGCTCTAAAACGTTGTAAACTAACGTATTACAACAGTTTCGTCAATGGGAACAGCGTAGAACTTATTATTACAACGGTTTCTTATAGTTCCCCATGAAACTTAGTGAAAACTAAGCCCAGTAATAAGAGTTCACCTAAATATCTTTTAAACTACGCATTTCCCATTGAATAAAACGGTTTAGTTAGCTCTAAAACGTTGTAAACTAACGTACTACAACAGTTCTGTCCATGGGAACAGCGTAGAACTTATTATTACAACGGTTTCTTATAGTTCCCCATTAAACTTAGTGAAAAGTAAGCCCCGTAATAAGAGTTCACCTAAATATCTTTTAAACTACGCATTTCCCATTGAATAAAACGGTTTAGTTAGCTCTAAAACGTTGTAAACTAACGTATTACAACAGTTTTGTCAATGGGAACAGCGTAGAACTTATTATTACAACGGTTTCTTATAGTTCCCCATGAAACTTAGTGAATACTAAGCCCCGTAATAAGAGTTCACCTAAATATCTTTTAAACTACGCATTTTCCATTGAATAAAACGGTTTAGTTAGCTCTAAAACGTTGTAAACTAACGTATTACAACAGTTTCGTCAATGGGAACAGCGTAGAACTTATTATTACAACGGTTTCTTATAGTTCCCCATGAAACTTAGTAAAAACTAAGCCCCGTAATTATAGTTCACCTAAATATCTTTTAAACTACGCATTTCCCATTGAATAAAACGGTTTAGTTAGCTCTAAAACGTTGTAAACTAACGTATTACAACAGTTTCGTCAATGGAAACAGCGTAGAACTTATTATTACAACGGTTTCTTATAGTTCCCCATGAAACTTAGTGAAAACTAAGCCCCGTAATAAGAGTTCACCTAAATATCTTTTAAACTACGCATTTCCCATTGAATAAAACGGTTTAGTTAGCTCTAAAACGTTGTAAACTAACGTATTACAACAGTTTCGTCAATGGGAACAGCGTAGAACTTATTATTACAACGGTTTCTTATAGTTCCCCATGAAACTTAGTGAAAACTAAGCCCCGTAATAAGAGTTCACCTAAATATCTTTTAAACTACGCATTTCCCATTGAATAAAACGGTTTTGTTAGCTCTAAAACGTTGTAAACTAACGTATTACAACAGTTTCGTCAATGGGAACAGCGTAGAACTTATTATTACAACGGTTTCTTATAGTTCCCCATGAAACTTAGTGAAAACTAAGCCCAGTAATAAGAGTTCACCTAAATATCTTTTAAACTACGCATTTCCCATTGAATAAAACGGTTTAGTTAGCTCTAAAACGTTGTAAACTAACGTACTACAACAGTTCTGTCCATGGGAACAGCGTAGAACTTATTATTACAACGGTTTCTTATAGTTCCCCATGAAACTTAGTGAAAACTAAGCCCCGTAATAAGAGTTCACCTAAATATCTTTTAAACTACGCATTTCCCATTGAATAAAACGGTTTAGTTAGCTCTAAAACGTTGTAAACTAACGTATTACAACAGTTTCGTCAATGTGAACAGCGTAGAACTTATTATTACAACGGTTTCTTATAGTTCCCTATGAAACTTAGTGAAAAGTAAGCCCCGTAATAAGAGTTCACCTAAATATCTTTTAAACTACGCATTTCCCATTGAATAAAACGGTTTAGTTAGCTCTAAAACGTTGTAAACTAACGTATTACAACAGTTTCGTCAATGGGAACAGCGTAGAACTTATTATTACAACGGTTTCTTATAGTTCCCCATGAAACTTAGTGAATACTAAGCCCCGTAATAAGAGTTCACCTAAATATCTTTTAAACTACGCATTTTCCATTGAATAAAACGGTTTAGTTAGCTCTAAAACGTTGTAAACTAACGTATTACAACAGTTTCGTCAATGGGAACAGCGTAGAACTTATTATTACAACGGTTTCTTATAGTTCCCCATGAAACTTAGTGAAATCTAAGCCCCGTAATAAGAGTTCACCTAAATATCTTTTAAACTACGCATTTCCCATTGAATAAAACGGTTTAGTTAGCTCTAAAACGTTGTAAACTAACGTATTACAACAGTTTCGTCAATGGAAACAGCGTAGAACTTATTATTACAACGGTTTCTTATAGTTCCCCATGAAACTTAGTGAAAACTAAGCCCCGTAATAAGAGTTCACCTAAATATCTTTTAAACTACGCATTTCCCATTGAATAAAACGGTTTAGTTAGCTCTAAAACGTTGTAAACTAACGTATTACAACAGTTTCGTCAATGGGAACAGCGTAGAACTTATTATTACAACGGTTTCTTATAGTTCCCCATGAAACTTAGTGAAAACTAAGCCCCGTAATAAGAGTTCACCTAAATATCTTTTAAACTACGCATTTCCCATTGAATAAAACGGTTTAGTTAGCTCTAAAACGTTGTAAACTAACGTATTACAACAGTTTCGTCAATGGGAACAGCGTAGAACTTATTATTACAACGGTTTCTTATAGTTCCAAATGAAACTTAGTGAAAACTAAGCCCCGTAATAAGAGTTCACCTAAATATCTTTTAAACTACGCATTTCCCATTGAATAAAACGGTTTAGTTAGCTCTAAAACGTTGTAAACTAACGTATTACAACAGTTTCGTCAATGGGAACAGCGTAGAACTTATTATTACAACGGTTTCTTATAGTTCCCCATGAAACTTAGTGAAAACTAAGCCCCGTAATAAGAGTTCACCTAAATATCTTTTAAACTACGCATTTCCCATTGAATAAAACGGTTTAGTTAGCTCTAAAACGTTGTAAACTAACGTATTACAACAGTTTCGTCAATGGGAACAGCGTAGAACTTATTATTACAACGGTTTCTTATAGTTCCCCATGAAACTTAGTGAAAACTAAGCCCCGTAATAAGAGTTCACCTAAATATCTTTTAAACTACGCATTTCCCATTGAATAAAACGGTTTAGTTAGCTCTAAAACGTTGTATACTAACGTATTACAACAGTTTCGTCAATGGGAACAGCGTAGAACTTATTATTACAACGGTTTCTTATAGTTCCCCATGAAACTTAGTGAAAACTAAGCCCCGTAATAAGAGTTCACCTAAATATCTTTTAAACTACGCATTTCCCATTGAATAAAACGGTTTAGTTAGCTCTAAAACGTTGTAAACTAACGTATTACAACAGTTTCGTCAATGGGAACAGCGTAGAACTTATTATTACAACGGTTTCTTATAGTTCCCCATGAAACTTAGTGAAAACTAAGCCCCGTAATAAGAGTTCACCTAAATATCTTTTAAACTACGCATTTCCCATTGAATAAAACGGTTTAGTTAGCTCTAAAACGTTGTAAACTAACGTATTACAACAGTTTCGTCAATGGGAACAGCGTAGAACTTATTATTACAACGGTTTCTTATAGTTCCCCATGAAACTTAGTGAAAACTAAGCCCCGTAATAAGAGTTCACCTAAATATCTTTTAAACTACGCATTTCCCATTGAATAAAACGGTTTAGTTAGCTCTAAAACGTTGTAAACTAACGTATTACAACAGTTTCGTCAATGGGAACAGCGTAGAACTTATTATTACAACGGTTTCTTATAGTTCCCCATGAAACTTAGTGAAAACTAAGCCCCGTAATAAGAGTTCACCTAAATATCTTTTAAACTACGCATTTCCCATTGAATAAAACGGTTTAGTTAGCTCTAAAACGTTGTAAACTAACGTATTACAACAGTTTCGTCAATGGGAACAGCGTAGAACTTATTATTACAACGGTTTCTTATAGTTCCCCATGAAACTTAGTGAAAACTAAGCCCCGTAATAAGAGTTCACCTAAATATCTTTTAAACTACGCATTTCCCATTGAATAAAACGGTTTAGTTAGCTCTAAAACGTTGTAAACTAACGTATTACAACAGTTTCGTCAATGGGAACAGCGTAGAACTTATTATTACAACGGTTTCTTATAGTTCCCCATGAAACTTAGTGAAAACTAAGCCCCGTAATAAGAGTTCACCTAAATATCTTTTAAACTACGCATTTCCCATTGAATAAAACGGTTTAGTTAGCTCTAAAACGTTGTAAACTAACGTATTACAACAGTTTCGTCAATGGGAACAGCGTAGAACTTATTATTACAACGGTTTCTTATAGTTCCCCATGAAACTTAGTGAAAACTAAGCCCCGTAATAAGAGTTCACCTAAATATCTTTTAAACTACGCATTTCCCATTGAATAAAACGGTTTAGTTAGCTCTAAAACGTTGTAAACTAACGTATTACAACAGTTTCGTCAATGGGAACAGCGTAGAACTTATTATTACAACGGTTTCTTATAGTTCCCCATGAAACTTAGTGAAAACTAAGCCCCGTAATAAGAGTTCACCTAAATATCTTTTAAACTACGCATTTCCCATTGAATAAAACGGTTTAGTTAGCTCTAAAACGTTGTAAACTAACGTATTACAACAGTTTCGTCAATGGGAACAGCGTAGAACTTATTATTACAACGGTTTCTTATAGTTCCCCATGAAACTTAGTGAAAACTAAGCCCCGTAATAAGAGTTCACCTAAATATCTTTTAAACTACGCATTTCCCATTGAATAAAACGGTTTAGTTAGCTCTAAAACGTTGTAAACTAACGTATTACAACAGTTTCGTCAATGGGAACAGCGTAGAACTTATTATTACAACGGTTTCTTATAGTTCCCCATGAAACTTAGTGAAAACTAAGCCCCGTAATAAGAGTTCACCTAAATATCTTTTAAACTACGCATTTCCCATTGAATAAAACGGTTTAGTTAGCTCTAAAACGTTGTAAACTAACGTATTACAACAGTTTCGTCAATGGGAACAGCGTAGAACTTATTATTACAACGGTTTCTTATAGTTCCCCATGAAACTTAGTGAAAACTAAGCCCCGTAATAAGAGTTCACCTAAATATCTTTTAAACTACGCATTTCCCATTGAATAAAACGGTTTAGTTAGCTCTAAAACGTTGTAAACTAACGTATTACAACAGTTTCGTCAATGGGAACAGCGTAGAACTTATTATTACAACGGTTTCTTATAGTTCCCCATGAAACTTAGTGAAAACTAAGCCCCGTAATAAGAGTTCACCTAAATATCTTTTAAACTACGCATTTCCCATTGAATAAAACGGTTTAGTTAGCTCTAAAACGTTGTAAACTAACGTATTACAACAGTTTCGTCAATGGGAACAGCGTAGAACTTATTATTACAACGGTTTCTTATAGTTCCCCATGAAACTTAGTGAAAACTAAGCCCCGTAATAAGAGTTCACCTAAATATCTTTTAAACTACGCATTTCCCATTGAATAAAACGGTTTAGTTAGCTCTAAAACGTTGTAAACTAACGTATTACAACAGTTTCGTCAATGGGAACAGCGTAGAACTTATTATTACAACGGTTTCTTATAGTTCCCCATGAAACTTAGTGAAAACTAAGCCCCGTAATAAGAGTTCACCTAAATATCTTTTAAACTACGCATTTCCCATTGAATAAAACGGTTTAGTTAGCTCTAAAACGTTGTAAACTAACGTATTACAACAGTTTCGTCAATGGGAACAGCGTAGAACTTATTATTACAACGGTTTCTTATAGTTCCCCATGAAACTTAGTGAAAACTAAGCCCCGTAATAAGAGTTCACCTAAATATCTTTTAAACTACGCATTTCCCATTGAATAAAACGGTTTAGTTAGCTCTAAAACGTTGTAAACTAACGTATTACAACAGTTTCGTCAATGGGAACAGCGTAGAACTTATTATTACAACGGTTTCTTATAGTTCCCCATGAAACTTAGTGAAAACTAAGCCCCGTAATAAGAGTTCACCTAAATATCTTTTAAACTACGCATTTCCCATTGAATAAAACGGTTTAGTTAGCTCTAAAACGTTGTAAACTAACGTATTACAACAGTTTCGTCAATGGGAACAGCGTAGAACTTATTATTACAACGGTTTCTTATAGTTCCCCATGAAACTTAGTGAAAACTAAGCCCCGTAATAAGAGTTCACCTAAATATCTTTTAAACTACGCATTTCCCATTGAATAAAACGGTTTAGTTAGCTCTAAAACGTTGTAAACTAACGTATTACAACAGTTTCGTCAATGGGAACAGCGTAGAACTTATTATTACAACGGTTTCTTATAGTTCCCCATGAAACTTAGTGAAAACTAAGCCCCGTAATAAGAGTTCACCTAAATATCTTTTAAACTACGCATTTCCCATTGAATAAAACGGTTTAGTTAGCTCTAAAACGTTGTAAACTAACGTATTACAACAGTTTCGTCAATGGGAACAGCGTAGAACTTATTATTACAACGGTTTCTTATAGTTCCCCATGAAACTTAGTGAAAACTAAGCCCCGTAATAAGAGTTCACCTAAATATCTTTTAAACTACGCATTTCCCATTGAATAAAACGGTTTAGTTAGCTCTAAAACGTTGTAAACTAACGTATTACAACAGTTTCGTCAATGGGAACAGCGTAGAACTTATTATTACAACGGTTTCTTATAGTTCCCCATGAAACTTAGTGAAAACTAAGCCCCGTAATAAGAGTTCACCTAAATATCTTTTAAACTACGCATTTCCCATTGAATAAAACGGTTTAGTTAGCTCTAAAACGTTGTAAACTAACGTATTACAACAGTTTCGTCAATGGGAACAGCGTAGAACTTATTATTACAACGGTTTCTTATAGTTCCCCATGAAACTTAGTGAAAACTAAGCCCCGTAATAAGAGTTCACCTAAATATCTTTTAAACTACGCATTTCCCATTGAATAAAACGGTTTAGTTAGCTCTAAAACGTTGTAAACTAACGTATTACAACAGTTTCGTCAATGGGAACAGCGTAGAACTTATTATTACAACGGTTTCTTATAGTTCCCCATGAAACTTAGTGAAAACTAAGCCCCGTAATAAGAGTTCACCTAAATATCTTTTAAACTACGCATTTCCCATTGAATAAAACGGTTTAGTTAGCTCTAAAACGTTGTAAACTAACGTATTACAACAGTTTCGTCAATGGGAACAGCGTAGAACTTATTATTACAACGGTTTCTTATAGTTCCCCATGAAACTTAGTGAAAACTAAGCCCCGTAATAAGAGTTCACCTAAATATCTTTTAAACTACGCATTTCCCATTGAATAAAACGGTTTAGTTAGCTCTAAAACGTTGTAAACTAACGTATTACAACAGTTTCGTCAATGGGAACAGCGTAGAACTTATTATTACAACGGTTTCTTATAGTTCCCCATGAAACTTAGTGAAAACTAAGCCCCGTAATAAGAGTTCACCTAAATATCTTTTAAACTACGCATTTCCCATTGAATAAAACGGTTTAGTTAGCTCTAAAACGTTGTAAACTAACGTATTACAACAGTTTCGTCAATGGGAACAGCGTAGAACTTATTATTACAACGGTTTCTTATAGTTCCCCATGAAACTTAGTGAAAACTAAGCCCCGTAATAAGAGTTCACCTAAATATCTTTTAAACTACGCATTTCCCATTGAATAAAACGGTTTAGTTAGCTCTAAAACGTTGTAAACTAACGTATTACAACAGTTTCGTCAATGGGAACAGCGTAGAACTTATTATTACAACGGTTTCTTATAGTTCCCCATGAAACTTAGTGAAAACTAAGCCCCGTAATAAGAGTTCACCTAAATATCTTTTAAACTACGCATTTCCCATTGAATAAAACGGTTTAGTTAGCTCTAAAACGTTGTAAACTAACGTATTACAACAGTTTCGTCAATGGGAACAGCGTAGAACTTATTATTACAACGGTTTCTTATAGTTCCCCATGAAACTTAGTGAAAACTAAGCCCCGTAATAAGAGTTCACCTAAATATCTTTTAAACTACGCATTTCCCATTGAATAAAACGGTTTAGTTAGCTCTAAAACGTTGTAAACTAACGTATTACAACAGTTTCGTCAATGGGAACAGCGTAGAACTTATTATTACAACGGTTTCTTATAGTTCCCCATGAAACTTAGTGAAAACTAAGCCCCGTAATAAGAGTTCACCTAAATATCTTTTAAACTACGCATTTCCCATTGAATAAAACGGTTTAGTTAGCTCTAAAACGTTGTAAACTAACGTATTACAACAGTTTCGTCAATGGGAACAGCGTAGAACTTATTATTACAACGGTTTCTTATAGTTCCCCATGAAACTTAGTGAAAACTAAGCCCCGTAATAAGAGTTCACCTAAATATCTTTTAAACTACGCATTTCCCATTGAATAAAACGGTTTAGTTAGCTCTAAAACGTTGTAAACTAACGTATTACAACAGTTTCGTCAATGGGAACAGCGTAGAACTTATTATTACAACGGTTTCTTATAGTTCCCCATGAAACTTAGTGAAAACTAAGCCCCGTAATAAGAGTTCACCTAAATATCTTTTAAACTACGCATTTCCCATTGAATAAAACGGTTTAGTTAGCTCTAAAACGTTGTAAACTAACGTATTACAACAGTTTCGTCAATGGGAACAGCGTAGAACTTATTATTACAACGGTTTCTTATAGTTCCCCATGAAACTTAGTGAAAACTAAGCCCCGTAATAAGAGTTCACCTAAATATCTTTTAAACTACGCATTTCCCATTGAATAAAACGGTTTAGTTAGCTCTAAAACGTTGTAAACTAACGTATTACAACAGTTTCGTCAATGGGAACAGCGTAGAACTTATTATTACAACGGTTTCTTATAGTTCCCCATGAAACTTAGTGAAAACTAAGCCCCGTAATAAGAGTTCACCTAAATATCTTTTAAACTACGCATTTCCCATTGAATAAAACGGTTTAGTTAGCTCTAAAACGTTGTAAACTAACGTATTACAACAGTTTCGTCAATGGGAACAGCGTAGAACTTATTATTACAACGGTTTCTTATAGTTCCCCATGAAACTTAGTGAAAACTAAGCCCCGTAATAAGAGTTCACCTAAATATCTTTTAAACTACGCATTTCCCATTGAATAAAACGGTTTAGTTAGCTCTAAAACGTTGTAAACTAACGTATTACAACAGTTTCGTCAATGGGAACAGCGTAGAACTTATTATTACAACGGTTTCTTATAGTTCCCCATGAAACTTAGTGAAAACTAAGCCCCGTAATAAGAGTTCACCTAAATATCTTTTAAACTACGCATTTCCCATTGAATAAAACGGTTTAGTTAGCTCTAAAACGTTGTAAACTAACGTATTACAACAGTTTCGTCAATGGGAACAGCGTAGAACTTATTATTACAACGGTTTCTTATAGTTCCCCATGAAACTTAGTGAAAACTAAGCCCCGTAATAAGAGTTCACCTAAATATCTTTTAAACTACGCATTTCCCATTGAATAAAACGGTTTAGTTAGCTCTAAAACGTTGTAAACTAACGTATTACAACAGTTTCGTCAATGGGAACAGCGTAGAACTTATTATTACAACGGTTTCTTATAGTTCCCCATGAAACTTAGTGAAAACTAAGCCCCGTAATAAGAGTTCACCTAAATATCTTTTAAACTACGCATTTCCCATTGAATAAAACGGTTTAGTTAGCTCTAAAACGTTGTAAACTAACGTATTACAACAGTTTCGTCAATGGGAACAGCGTAGAACTTATTATTACAACGGTTTCTTATAGTTCCCCATGAAACTTAGTGAAAACTAAGCCCCGTAATAAGAGTTCACCTAAATATCTTTTAAACTACGCATTTCCCATTGAATAAAACGGTTTAGTTAGCTCTAAAACGTTGTAAACTAACGTATTACAACAGTTTCGTCAATGGGAACAGCGTAGAACTTATTATTACAACGGTTTCTTATAGTTCCCCATGAAACTTAGTGAAAACTAAGCCCCGTAATAAGAGTTCACCTAAATATCTTTTAAACTACGCATTTCCCATTGAATAAAACGGTTTAGTTAGCTCTAAAACGTTGTAAACTAACGTATTACAACAGTTTCGTCAATGGGAACAGCGTAGAACTTATTATTACAACGGTTTCTTATAGTTCCCCATGAAACTTAGTGAAAACTAAGCCCCGTAATAAGAGTTCACCTAAATATCTTTTAAACTACGCATTTCCCATTGAATAAAACGGTTTAGTTAGCTCTAAAACGTTGTAAACTAACGTATTACAACAGTTTCGTCAATGGGAACAGCGTAGAACTTATTATTACAACGGTTTCTTATAGTTCCCCATGAAACTTAGTGAAAACTAAGCCCCGTAATAAGAGTTCACCTAAATATCTTTTAAACTACGCATTTCCCATTGAATAAAACGGTTTAGTTAGCTCTAAAACGTTGTAAACTAACGTATTACAACAGTTTCGTCAATGGGAACAGCGTAGAACTTATTATTACAACGGTTTCTTATAGTTCCCCATGAAACTTAGTGAAAACTAAGCCCCGTAATAAGAGTTCACCTAAATATCTTTTAAACTACGCATTTCCCATTGAATAAAACGGTTTAGTTAGCTCTAAAACGTTGTAAACTAACGTATTACAACAGTTTCGTCAATGGGAACAGCGTAGAACTTATTATTACAACGGTTTCTTATAGTTCCCCATGAAACTTAGTGAAAACTAAGCCCCGTAATAAGAGTTCACCTAAATATCTTTTAAACTACGCATTTCCCATTGAATAAAACGGTTTAGTTAGCTCTAAAACGTTGTAAACTAACGTATTACAACAGTTTCGTCAATGGGAACAGCGTAGAACTTATTATTACAACGGTTTCTTATAGTTCCCCATGAAACTTAGTGAAAACTAAGCCCCGTAATAAGAGTTCACCTAAATATCTTTTAAACTACGCATTTCCCATTGAATAAAACGGTTTAGTTAGCTCTAAAACGTTGTAAACTAACGTATTACAACAGTTTCGTCAATGGGAACAGCGTAGAACTTATTATTACAACGGTTTCTTATAGTTCCCCATGAAACTTAGTGAAAACTAAGCCCCGTAATAAGAGTTCACCTAAATATCTTTTAAACTACGCATTTCCCATTGAATAAAACGGTTTAGTTAGCTCTAAAACGTTGTAAACTAACGTATTACAACAGTTTCGTCAATGGGAACAGCGTAGAACTTATTATTACAACGGTTTCTTATAGTTCCCCATGAAACTTAGTGAAAACTAAGCCCCGTAATAAGAGTTCACCTAAATATCTTTTAAACTACGCATTTCCCATTGAATAAAACGGTTTAGTTAGCTCTAAAACGTTGTAAACTAACGTATTACAACAGTTTCGTCAATGGGAACAGCGTAGAACTTATTATTACAACGGTTTCTTATAGTTCCCCATGAAACTTAGTGAAAACTAAGCCCCGTAATAAGAGTTCACCTAAATATCTTTTAAACTACGCATTTCCCATTGAATAAAACGGTTTAGTTAGCTCTAAAACGTTGTAAACTAACGTATTACAACAGTTTCGTCAATGGGAACAGCGTAGAACTTATTATTACAACGGTTTCTTATAGTTCCCCATGAAACTTAGTGAAAACTAAGCCCCGTAATAAGAGTTCACCTAAATATCTTTTAAACTACGCATTTCCCATTGAATAAAACGGTTTAGTTAGCTCTAAAACGTTGTAAACTAACGTATTACAACAGTTTCGTCAATGGGAACAGCGTAGAACTTATTATTACAACGGTTTCTTATAGTTCCCCATGAAACTTAGTGAAAACTAAGCCCCGTAATAAGAGTTCACCTAAATATCTTTTAAACTACGCATTTCCCATTGAATAAAACGGTTTAGTTAGCTCTAAAACGTTGTAAACTAACGTATTACAACAGTTTCGTCAATGGGAACAGCGTAGAACTTATTATTACAACGGTTTCTTATAGTTCCCCATGAAACTTAGTGAAAACTAAGCCCCGTAATAAGAGTTCACCTAAATATCTTTTAAACTACGCATTTCCCATTGAATAAAACGGTTTAGTTAGCTCTAAAACGTTGTAAACTAACGTATTACAACAGTTTCGTCAATGGGAACAGCGTAGAACTTATTATTACAACGGTTTCTTATAGTTCCCCATGAAACTTAGTGAAAACTAAGCCCCGTAATAAGAGTTCACCTAAATATCTTTTAAACTACGCATTTCCCATTGAATAAAACGGTTTAGTTAGCTCTAAAACGTTGTAAACTAACGTATTACAACAGTTTCGTCAATGGGAACAGCGTAGAACTTATTATTACAACGGTTTCTTATAGTTCCCCATGAAACTTAGTGAAAACTAAGCCCCGTAATAAGAGTTCACCTAAATATCTTTTAAACTACGCATTTCCCATTGAATAAAACGGTTTAGTTAGCTCTAAAACGTTGTAAACTAACGTATTACAACAGTTTCGTCAATGGGAACAGCGTAGAACTTATTATTACAACGGTTTCTTATAGTTCCCCATGAAACTTAGTGAAAACTAAGCCCCGTAATAAGAGTTCACCTAAATATCTTTTAAACTACGCATTTCCCATTGAATAAAACGGTTTAGTTAGCTCTAAAACGTTGTAAACTAACGTATTACAACAGTTTCGTCAATGGGAACAGCGTAGAACTTATTATTACAACGGTTTCTTATAGTTCCCCATGAAACTTAGTGAAAACTAAGCCCCGTAATAAGAGTTCACCTAAATATCTTTTAAACTACGCATTTCCCATTGAATAAAACGGTTTAGTTAGCTCTAAAACGTTGTAAACTAACGTATTACAACAGTTTCGTCAATGGGAACAGCGTAGAACTTATTATTACAACGGTTTCTTATAGTTCCCCATGAAACTTAGTGAAAACTAAGCCCCGTAATAAGAGTTCACCTAAATATCTTTTAAACTACGCATTTCCCATTGAATAAAACGGTTTAGTTAGCTCTAAAACGTTGTAAACTAACGTATTACAACAGTTTCGTCAATGGGAACAGCGTAGAACTTATTATTACAACGGTTTCTTATAGTTCCCCATGAAACTTAGTGAAAACTAAGCCCCGTAATAAGAGTTCACCTAAATATCTTTTAAACTACGCATTTCCCATTGAATAAAACGGTTTAGTTAGCTCTAAAACGTTGTAAACTAACGTATTACAACAGTTTCGTCAATGGGAACAGCGTAGAACTTATTATTACAACGGTTTCTTATAGTTCCCCATGAAACTTAGTGAAAACTAAGCCCCGTAATAAGAGTTCACCTAAATATCTTTTAAACTACGCATTTCCCATTGAATAAAACGGTTTAGTTAGCTCTAAAACGTTGTAAACTAACGTATTACAACAGTTTCGTCAATGGGAACAGCGTAGAACTTATTATTACAACGGTTTCTTATAGTTCCCCATGAAACTTAGTGAAAACTAAGCCCCGTAATAAGAGTTCACCTAAATATCTTTTAAACTACGCATTTCCCATTGAATAAAACGGTTTAGTTAGCTCTAAAACGTTGTAAACTAACGTATTACAACAGTTTCGTCAATGGGAACAGCGTAGAACTTATTATTACAACGGTTTCTTATAGTTCCCCATGAAACTTAGTGAAAACTAAGCCCCGTAATAAGAGTTCACCTAAATATCTTTTAAACTACGCATTTCCCATTGAATAAAACGGTTTAGTTAGCTCTAAAACGTTGTAAACTAACGTATTACAACAGTTTCGTCAATGGGAACAGCGTAGAACTTATTATTACAACGGTTTCTTATAGTTCCCCATGAAACTTAGTGAAAACTAAGCCCCGTAATAAGAGTTCACCTAAATATCTTTTAAACTACGCATTTCCCATTGAATAAAACGGTTTAGTTAGCTCTAAAACGTTGTAAACTAACGTATTACAACAGTTTCGTCAATGGGAACAGCGTAGAACTTATTATTACAACGGTTTCTTATAGTTCCCCATGAAACTTAGTGAAAACTAAGCCCCGTAATAAGAGTTCACCTAAATATCTTTTAAACTACGCATTTCCCATTGAATAAAACGGTTTAGTTAGCTCTAAAACGTTGTAAACTAACGTATTACAACAGTTTCGTCAATGGGAACAGCGTAGAACTTATTATTACAACGGTTTCTTATAGTTCCCCATGAAACTTAGTGAAAACTAAGCCCCGTAATAAGAGTTCACCTAAATATCTTTTAAACTACGCATTTCCCATTGAATAAAACGGTTTAGTTAGCTCTAAAACGTTGTAAACTAACGTATTACAACAGTTTCGTCAATGGGAACAGCGTAGAACTTATTATTACAACGGTTTCTTATAGTTCCCCATGAAACTTAGTGAAAACTAAGCCCCGTAATAAGAGTTCACCTAAATATCTTTTAAACTACGCATTTCCCATTGAATAAAACGGTTTAGTTAGCTCTAAAACGTTGTAAACTAACGTATTACAACAGTTTCGTCAATGGGAACAGCGTAGAACTTATTATTACAACGGTTTCTTATAGTTCCCCATGAAACTTAGTGAAAACTAAGCCCCGTAATAAGAGTTCACCTAAATATCTTTTAAACTACGCATTTCCCATTGAATAAAACGGTTTAGTTAGCTCTAAAACGTTGTAAACTAACGTATTACAACAGTTTCGTCAATGGGAACAGCGTAGAACTTATTATTACAACGGTTTCTTATAGTTCCCCATGAAACTTAGTGAAAACTAAGCCCCGTAATAAGAGTTCACCTAAATATCTTTTAAACTACGCATTTCCCATTGAATAAAACGGTTTAGTTAGCTCTAAAACGTTGTAAACTAACGTATTACAACAGTTTCGTCAATGGGAACAGCGTAGAACTTATTATTACAACGGTTTCTTATAGTTCCCCATGAAACTTAGTGAAAACTAAGCCCCGTAATAAGAGTTCACCTAAATATCTTTTAAACTACGCATTTCCCATTGAATAAAACGGTTTAGTTAGCTCTAAAACGTTGTAAACTAACGTATTACAACAGTTTCGTCAATGGGAACAGCGTAGAACTTATTATTACAACGGTTTCTTATAGTTCCCCATGAAACTTAGTGAAAACTAAGCCCCGTAATAAGAGTTCACCTAAATATCTTTTAAACTACGCATTTCCCATTGAATAAAACGGTTTAGTTAGCTCTAAAACGTTGTAAACTAACGTATTACAACAGTTTCGTCAATGGGAACAGCGTAGAACTTATTATTACAACGGTTTCTTATTTCGTCAATGGGAACAGCGTAGAACTTATTATTACAACGGTTTCTTATAGTTCCCCATGAAACTTAGTGAAAACTAAGCCCCGTAATAAGAGTTCACCTAAATATCTTTTAAACTACGCATTTCCCATTGAATAAAACGTTTAGTTAGCTCTAAAACGTTGTAAACTAACGTATTACAACAGTTTTCGTCAATGGGAACAGCGTAGAACTTATTATTACAACGGTTTCTTATAGTTCCCCATGAAACTTAGTGAAAACTAAGCCCCGTAATAAGAGTTCACCTAAAGCTCTAAAACGTTGTAAACTAACGTATTACAACAGTTTCGTCAATGGGAACAGCGTAGAACTTATTATTACAACGGTTTCTTATAGTTCCCCATGAAACTTAGTGAAAACTAAGCCCCGTAATAAGAGTTCACCTAAATATCTTTTAAACTACGCATTTCCCATTGAATAAAACGGTTTAGTTAGCTCTAAAACGTTGTAAACTAACGTATTACAACAGTTTCGTCAATGGGAACAGCGTAGAACTTATTATTACAACGGTTTCTTATAGTTCCCCATGAAACTTAGTGAAAACTAAGCCCCGTAATAAGAGTTCACCTAAATATCTTTTAAACTACGCATTTCCCATTGAATAAAACGGTTTAGTTAGCTCTAAAACGTTGTAAACTAACGTATTACAACAGTTTCGTCAATGGGAACAGCGTAGAACTTATTATTACAACGGTTTCTTATAGTTCCCCATGAAACTTAGTGAAAACTAAGCCCCGTAATAAGAGTTCACCTAAATATCTTTTAAACTACGCATTTCCCATTGAATAAAACGGTTTAGTTAGCTCTAAAACGTTGTAAACTAACGTATTACAACAGTTTCGTCAATGGGAACAGCGTAGAACTTATTATTACAACGGTTTCTTATAGTTCCCCATGAAACTTAGTGAAAACTAAGCCCCGTAATAAGAGTTCACCTAAATATCTTTTAAACTACGCATTTCCCATTGAATAAAACGGTTTAGTTAGCTCTAAAACGTTGTAAACTAACGTATTACAACAGTTTCGTCAATGGGAACAGCGTAGAACTTATTATTACAACGGTTTCTTATAGTTCCCCATGAAACTTAGTGAAAACTAAGCCCCGTAATAAGAGTTCACCTAAATATCTTTTAAACTACGCATTTCCCATTGAATAAAACGGTTTAGTTAGCTCTAAAACGTTGTAAACTAACGTATTACAACAGTTTCGTCAATGGGAACAGCGTAGAACTTATTATTACAACGGTTTCTTATAGTTCCCCATGAAACTTAGTGAAAACTAAGCCCCGTAATAAGAGTTCACCTAAATATCTTTTAAACTACGCATTTCCCATTGAATAAAACGGTTTAGTTAGCTCTAAAACGTTGTAAACTAACGTATTACAACAGTTTCGTCAATGGGAACAGCGTAGAACTTATTATTACAACGGTTTCTTATAGTTCCCCATGAAACTTAGTGAAAACTAAGCCCCGTAATAAGAGTTCACCTAAATATCTTTTAAACTACGCATTTCCCATTGAATAAAACGGTTTAGTTAGCTCTAAAACGTTGTAAACTAACGTATTACAACAGTTTCGTCAATGGGAACAGCGTAGAACTTATTATTACAACGGTTTCTTATAGTTCCCCATGAAACTTAGTGAAAACTAAGCCCCGTAATAAGAGTTCACCTAAATATCTTTTAAACTACGCATTTCCCATTGAATAAAACGGTTTAGTTAGCTCTAAAACGTTGTAAACTAACGTATTACAACAGTTTCGTCAATGGGAACAGCGTAGAACTTATTATTACAACGGTTTCTTATAGTTCCCCATGAAACTTAGTGAAAACTAAGCCCCGTAATAAGAGTTCACCTAAATATCTTTTAAACTACGCATTTCCCATTGAATAAAACGGTTTAGTTAGCTCTAAAACGTTGTAAACTAACGTATTACAACAGTTTCGTCAATGGGAACAGCGTAGAACTTATTATTACAACGGTTTCTTATAGTTCCCCATGAAACTTAGTGAAAACTAAGCCCCGTAATAAGAGTTCACCTAAATATCTTTTAAACTACGCATTTCCCATTGAATAAAACGGTTTAGTTAGCTCTAAAACGTTGTAAACTAACGTATTACAACAGTTTCGTCAATGGGAACAGCGTAGAACTTATTATTACAACGGTTTCTTATAGTTCCCCATGAAACTTAGTGAAAACTAAGCCCCGTAATAAGAGTTCACCTAAATATCTTTTAAACTACGCATTTCCCATTGAATAAAACGGTTTAGTTAGCTCTAAAACGTTGTAAACTAACGTATTACAACAGTTTCGTCAATGGGAACAGCGTAGAACTTATTATTACAACGGTTTCTTATAGTTCCCCATGAAACTTAGTGAAAACTAAGCCCCGTAATAAGAGTTCACCTAAATATCTTTTAAACTACGCATTTCCCATTGAATAAAACGGTTTAGTTAGCTCTAAAACGTTGTAAACTAACGTATTACAACAGTTTCGTCAATGGGAACAGCGTAGAACTTATTATTACAACGGTTTCTTATAGTTCCCCATGAAACTTAGTGAAAACTAAGCCCCGTAATAAGAGTTCACCTAAATATCTTTTAAACTACGCATTTCCCATTGAATAAAACGGTTTAGTTAGCTCTAAAACGTTGTAAACTAACGTATTACAACAGTTTCGTCAATGGGAACAGCGTAGAACTTATTATTACAACGGTTTCTTATAGTTCCCCATGAAACTTAGTGAAAACTAAGCCCCGTAATAAGAGTTCACCTAAATATCTTTTAAACTACGCATTTCCCATTGAATAAAACGGTTTAGTTAGCTCTAAAACGTTGTAAACTAACGTATTACAACAGTTTCGTCAATGGGAACAGCGTAGAACTTATTATTACAACGGTTTCTTATAGTTCCCCATGAAACTTAGTGAAAACTAAGCCCCGTAATAAGAGTTCACCTAAATATCTTTTAAACTACGCATTTCCCATTGAATAAAACGGTTTAGTTAGCTCTAAAACGTTGTAAACTAACGTATTACAACAGTTTCGTCAATGGGAACAGCGTAGAACTTATTATTACAACGGTTTCTTATAGTTCCCCATGAAACTTAGTGAAAACTAAGCCCCGTAATAAGAGTTCACCTAAATATCTTTTAAACTACGCATTTCCCATTGAATAAAACGGTTTAGTTAGCTCTAAAACGTTGTAAACTAACGTATTACAACAGTTTCGTCAATGGGAACAGCGTAGAACTTATTATTACAACGGTTTCTTATAGTTCCCCATGAAACTTAGTGAAAACTAAGCCCCGTAATAAGAGTTCACCTAAATATCTTTTAAACTACGCATTTCCCATTGAATAAAACGGTTTAGTTAGCTCTAAAACGTTGTAAACTAACGTATTACAACAGTTTCGTCAATGGGAACAGCGTAGAACTTATTATTACAACGGTTTCTTATAGTTCCCCATGAAACTTAGTGAAAACTAAGCCCCGTAATAAGAGTTCACCTAAATATCTTTTAAACTACGCATTTCCCATTGAATAAAACGGTTTAGTTAGCTCTAAAACGTTGTAAACTAACGTATTACAACAGTTTCGTCAATGGGAACAGCGTAGAACTTATTATTACAACGGTTTCTTATAGTTCCCCATGAAACTTAGTGAAAACTAAGCCCCGTAATAAGAGTTCACCTAAATATCTTTTAAACTACGCATTTCCCATTGAATAAAACGGTTTAGTTAGCTCTAAAACGTTGTAAACTAACGTATTACAACAGTTTCGTCAATGGGAACAGCGTAGAACTTATTATTACAACGGTTTCTTATAGTTCCCCATGAAACTTAGTGAAAACTAAGCCCCGTAATAAGAGTTCACCTAAATATCTTTTAAACTACGCATTTCCCATTGAATAAAACGGTTTAGTTAGCTCTAAAACGTTGTAAACTAACGTATTACAACAGTTTCGTCAATGGGAACAGCGTAGAACTTATTATTACAACGGTTTCTTATAGTTCCCCATGAAACTTAGTGAAAACTAAGCCCCGTAATAAGAGTTCACCTAAATATCTTTTAAACTACGCATTTCCCATTGAATAAAACGGTTTAGTTAGCTCTAAAACGTTGTAAACTAACGTATTACAACAGTTTCGTCAATGGGAACAGCGTAGAACTTATTATTACAACGGTTTCTTATAGTTCCCCATGAAACTTAGTGAAAACTAAGCCCCGTAATAAGAGTTCACCTAAATATCTTTTAAACTACGCATTTCCCATTGAATAAAACGGTTTAGTTAGCTCTAAAACGTTGTAAACTAACGTATTACAACAGTTTCGTCAATGGGAACAGCGTAGAACTTATTATTACAACGGTTTCTTATAGTTCCCCATGAAACTTAGTGAAAACTAAGCCCCGTAATAAGAGTTCACCTAAATATCTTTTAAACTACGCATTTCCCATTGAATAAAACGGTTTAGTTAGCTCTAAAACGTTGTAAACTAACGTATTACAACAGTTTCGTCAATGGGAACAGCGTAGAACTTATTATTACAACGGTTTCTTATAGTTCCCCATGAAACTTAGTGAAAACTAAGCCCCGTAATAAGAGTTCACCTAAATATCTTTTAAACTACGCATTTCCCATTGAATAAAACGGTTTAGTTAGCTCTAAAACGTTGTAAACTAACGTATTACAACAGTTTCGTCAATGGGAACAGCGTAGAACTTATTATTACAACGGTTTCTTATAGTTCCCCATGAAACTTAGTGAAAACTAAGCCCCGTAATAAGAGTTCACCTAAATATCTTTTAAACTACGCATTTCCCATTGAATAAAACGGTTTAGTTAGCTCTAAAACGTTGTAAACTAACGTATTACAACAGTTTCGTCAATGGGAACAGCGTAGAACTTATTATTACAACGGTTTCTTATAGTTCCCCATGAAACTTAGTGAAAACTAAGCCCCGTAATAAGAGTTCACCTAAATATCTTTTAAACTACGCATTTCCCATTGAATAAAACGGTTTAGTTAGCTCTAAAACGTTGTAAACTAACGTATTACAACAGTTTCGTCAATGGGAACAGCGTAGAACTTATTATTACAACGGTTTCTTATAGTTCCCCATGAAACTTAGTGAAAACTAAGCCCCGTAATAAGAGTTCACCTAAATATCTTTTAAACTACGCATTTCCCATTGAATAAAACGGTTTAGTTAGCTCTAAAACGTTGTAAACTAACGTATTACAACAGTTTCGTCAATGGGAACAGCGTAGAACTTATTATTACAACGGTTTCTTATAGTTCCCCATGAAACTTAGTGAAAACTAAGCCCCGTAATAAGAGTTCACCTAAATATCTTTTAAACTACGCATTTCCCATTGAATAAAACGGTTTAGTTAGCTCTAAAACGTTGTAAACTAACGTATTACAACAGTTTCGTCAATGGGAACAGCGTAGAACTTATTATTACAACGGTTTCTTATAGTTCCCCATGAAACTTAGTGAAAACTAAGCCCCGTAATAAGAGTTCACCTAAATATCTTTTAAACTACGCATTTCCCATTGAATAAAACGGTTTAGTTAGCTCTAAAACGTTGTAAACTAACGTATTACAACAGTTTCGTCAATGGGAACAGCGTAGAACTTATTATTACAACGGTTTCTTATAGTTCCCCATGAAACTTAGTGAAAACTAAGCCCCGTAATAAGAGTTCACCTAAATATCTTTTAAACTACGCATTTCCCATTGAATAAAACGGTTTAGTTAGCTCTAAAACGTTGTAAACTAACGTATTACAACAGTTTCGTCAATGGGAACAGCGTAGAACTTATTATTACAACGGTTTCTTATAGTTCCCCATGAAACTTAGTGAAAACTAAGCCCCGTAATAAGAGTTCACCTAAATATCTTTTAAACTACGCATTTCCCATTGAATAAAACGGTTTAGTTAGCTCTAAAACGTTGTAAACTAACGTATTACAACAGTTTCGTCAATGGGAACAGCGTAGAACTTATTATTACAACGGTTTCTTATAGTTCCCCATGAAACTTAGTGAAAACTAAGCCCCGTAATAAGAGTTCACCTAAATATCTTTTAAACTACGCATTTCCCATTGAATAAAACGGTTTAGTTAGCTCTAAAACGTTGTAAACTAACGTATTACAACAGTTTCGTCAATGGGAACAGCGTAGAACTTATTATTACAACGGTTTCTTATAGTTCCCCATGAAACTTAGTGAAAACTAAGCCCCGTAATAAGAGTTCACCTAAATATCTTTTAAACTACGCATTTCCCATTGAATAAAACGGTTTAGTTAGCTCTAAAACGTTGTAAACTAACGTATTACAACAGTTTCGTCAATGGGAACAGCGTAGAACTTATTATTACAACGGTTTCTTATAGTTCCCCATGAAACTTAGTGAAAACTAAGCCCCGTAATAAGAGTTCACCTAAATATCTTTTAAACTACGCATTTCCCATTGAATAAAACGGTTTAGTTAGCTCTAAAACGTTGTAAACTAACGTATTACAACAGTTTCGTCAATGGGAACAGCGTAGAACTTATTATTACAACGGTTTCTTATAGTTCCCCATGAAACTTAGTGAAAACTAAGCCCCGTAATAAGAGTTCACCTAAATATCTTTTAAACTACGCATTTCCCATTGAATAAAACGGTTTAGTTAGCTCTAAAACGTTGTAAACTAACGTATTACAACAGTTTCGTCAATGGGAACAGCGTAGAACTTATTATTACAACGGTTTCTTATAGTTCCCCATGAAACTTAGTGAAAACTAAGCCCCGTAATAAGAGTTCACCTAAATATCTTTTAAACTACGCATTTCCCATTGAATAAAACGGTTTAGTTAGCTCTAAAACGTTGTAAACTAACGTATTACAACAGTTTCGTCAATGGGAACAGCGTAGAACTTATTATTACAACGGTTTCTTATAGTTCCCCATGAAACTTAGTGAAAACTAAGCCCCGTAATAAGAGTTCACCTAAATATCTTTTAAACTACGCATTTCCCATTGAATAAAACGGTTTAGTTAGCTCTAAAACGTTGTAAACTAACGTATTACAACAGTTTCGTCAATGGGAACAGCGTAGAACTTATTATTACAACGGTTTCTTATAGTTCCCCATGAAACTTAGTGAAAACTAAGCCCCGTAATAAGAGTTCACCTAAATATCTTTTAAACTACGCATTTCCCATTGAATAAAACGGTTTAGTTAGCTCTAAAACGTTGTAAACTAACGTATTACAACAGTTTCGTCAATGGGAACAGCGTAGAACTTATTATTACAACGGTTTCTTATAGTTCCCCATGAAACTTAGTGAAAACTAAGCCCCGTAATAAGAGTTCACCTAAATATCTTTTAAACTACGCATTTCCCATTGAATAAAACGGTTTAGTTAGCTCTAAAACGTTGTAAACTAACGTATTACAACAGTTTCGTCAATGGGAACAGCGTAGAACTTATTATTACAACGGTTTCTTATAGTTCCCCATGAAACTTAGTGAAAACTAAGCCCCGTAATAAGAGTTCACCTAAATATCTTTTAAACTACGCATTTCCCATTGAATAAAACGGTTTAGTTAGCTCTAAAACGTTGTAAACTAACGTATTACAACAGTTTCGTCAATGGGAACAGCGTAGAACTTATTATTACAACGGTTTCTTATAGTTCCCCATGAAACTTAGTGAAAACTAAGCCCCGTAATAAGAGTTCACCTAAATATCTTTTAAACTACGCATTTCCCATTGAATAAAACGGTTTAGTTAGCTCTAAAACGTTGTAAACTAACGTATTACAACAGTTTCGTCAATGGGAACAGCGTAGAACTTATTATTACAACGGTTTCTTATAGTTCCCCATGAAACTTAGTGAAAACTAAGCCCCGTAATAAGAGTTCACCTAAATATCTTTTAAACTACGCATTTCCCATTGAATAAAACGGTTTAGTTAGCTCTAAAACGTTGTAAACTAACGTATTACAACAGTTTCGTCAATGGGAACAGCGTAGAACTTATTATTACAACGGTTTCTTATAGTTCCCCATGAAACTTAGTGAAAACTAAGCCCCGTAATAAGAGTTCACCTAAATATCTTTTAAACTACGCATTTCCCATTGAATAAAACGGTTTAGTTAGCTCTAAAACGTTGTAAACTAACGTATTACAACAGTTTCGTCAATGGGAACAGCGTAGAACTTATTATTACAACGGTTTCTTATAGTTCCCCATGAAACTTAGTGAAAACTAAGCCCCGTAATAAGAGTTCACCTAAATATCTTTTAAACTACGCATTTCCCATTGAATAAAACGGTTTAGTTAGCTCTAAAACGTTGTAAACTAATACAACAGTTTCGTCAATGGGAACAGCGTAGAACTTATTATTACAACGGTTTCTTATAGTTCCCCATGAAACTTAGTGAAAACTAAGCCCCGTAATAAGAGTTCACCTAAATATCTTTTAAACTACGCATTTCCCATTGAATAAAACGGTTTAGTTAGCTCTAAAACGTTGTAAACTAACGTATTACAACAGTTTCGTCAATGGGAACAGCGTAGAACTTATTATTACAACGGTTTCTTATAGTTCCCCATGAAACTTAGTGAAAACTAAGCCCCGTAATAAGAGTTCACCTAAATATCTTTTAAACTACGCATTTCCCATTGAATAAAACGGTTTAGTTAGCTCTAAAACGTTGTAAACTAACGTATTACAACAGTTTCGTCAATGGGAACAGCGTAGAACTTATTATTACAACGGTTTCTTATAGTTCCCCATGAAACTTAGTGAAAACTAAGCCCCGTAATAAGAGTTCACCTAAATATCTTTTAAACTACGCATTTCCCATTGAATAAAACGGTTTAGTTAGCTCTAAAACGTTGTAAACTAACGTATTACAACAGTTTCGTCAATGGGAACAGCGTAGAACTTATTATTACAACGGTTTCTTATAGTTCCCCATGAAACTTAGTGAAAACTAAGCCCCGTAATAAGAGTTCACCTAAATATCTTTTAAACTACGCATTTCCCATTGAATAAAACGGTTTAGTTAGCTCTAAAACGTTGTAAACTAACGTATTACAACAGTTTCGTCAATGGGAACAGCGTAGAACTTATTATTACAACGGTTTCTTATAGTTCCCCATGAAACTTAGTGAAAACTAAGCCCCGTAATAAGAGTTCACCTAAATATCTTTTAAACTACGCATTTCCCATTGAATAAAACGGTTTAGTTAGCTCTAAAACGTTGTAAACTAACGTATTACAACAGTTTCGTCAATGGGAACAGCGTAGAACTTATTATTACAACGGTTTCTTATAGTTCCCCATGAAACTTAGTGAAAACTAAGCCCCGTAATAAGAGTTCACCTAAATATCTTTTAAACTACGCATTTCCCATTGAATAAAACGGTTTAGTTAGCTCTAAAACGTTGTAAACTAACGTATTACAACAGTTTCGTCAATGGGAACAGCGTAGAACTTATTATTACAACGGTTTCTTATAGTTCCCCATGAAACTTAGTGAAAACTAAGCCCCGTAATAAGAGTTCACCTAAATATCTTTTAAACTACGCATTTCCCATTGAATAAAACGGTTTAGTTAGCTCTAAAACGTTGTAAACTAACGTATTACAACAGTTTCGTCAATGGGAACAGCGTAGAACTTATTATTACAACGGTTTCTTATAGTTCCCCATGAAACTTAGTGAAAACTAAGCCCCGTAATAAGAGTTCACCTAAATATCTTTTAAACTACGCATTTCCCATTGAATAAAACGGTTTAGTTAGCTCTAAAACGTTGTAAACTAACGTATTACAACAGTTTCGTCAATGGGAACAGCGTAGAACTTATTATTACAACGGTTTCTTATAGTTCCCCATGAAACTTAGTGAAAACTAAGCCCCGTAATAAGAGTTCACCTAAATATCTTTTAAACTACGCATTTCCCATTGAATAAAACGGTTTAGTTAGCTCTAAAACGTTGTAAACTAACGTATTACAACAGTTTCGTCAATGGGAACAGCGTAGAACTTATTATTACAACGGTTTCTTATAGTTCCCCATGAAACTTAGTGAAAACTAAGCCCCGTAATAAGAGTTCACCTAAATATCTTTTAAACTACGCATTTCCCATTGAATAAAACGGTTTAGTTAGCTCTAAAACGTTGTAAACTAACGTATTACAACAGTTTCGTCAATGGGAACAGCGTAGAACTTATTATTACAACGGTTTCTTATAGTTCCCCATGAAACTTAGTGAAAACTAAGCCCCGTAATAAGAGTTCACCTAAATATCTTTTAAACTACGCATTTCCCATTGAATAAAACGGTTTAGTTAGCTCTAAAACGTTGTAAACTAACGTATTACAACAGTTTCGTCAATGGGAACAGCGTAGAACTTATTATTACAACGGTTTCTTATAGTTCCCCATGAAACTTAGTGAAAACTAAGCCCCGTAATAAGAGTTCACCTAAATATCTTTTAAACTACGCATTTCCCATTGAATAAAACGGTTTAGTTAGCTCTAAAACGTTGTAAACTAACGTATTACAACAGTTTCGTCAATGGGAACAGCGTAGAACTTATTATTACAACGGTTTCTTATAGTTCCCCATGAAACTTAGTGAAAACTAAGCCCCGTAATAAGAGTTCACCTAAATATCTTTTAAACTACGCATTTCCCATTGAATAAAACGGTTTAGTTAGCTCTAAAACGTTGTAAACTAACGTATTACAACAGTTTCGTCAATGGGAACAGCGTAGAACTTATTATTACAACGGTTTCTTATAGTTCCCCATGAAACTTAGTGAAAACTAAGCCCCGTAATAAGAGTTCACCTAAATATCTTTTAAACTACGCATTTCCCATTGAATAAAACGGTTTAGTTAGCTCTAAAACGTTGTAAACTAACGTATTACAACAGTTTCGTCAATGGGAACAGCGTAGAACTTATTATTACAACGGTTTCTTATAGTTCCCCATGAAACTTAGTGAAAACTAAGCCCCGTAATAAGAGTTCACCTAAATATCTTTTAAACTACGCATTTCCCATTGAATAAAACGGTTTAGTTAGCTCTAAAACGTTGTAAACTAACGTATTACAACAGTTTCGTCAATGGGAACAGCGTAGAACTTATTATTACAACGGTTTCTTATAGTTCCCCATGAAACTTAGTGAAAACTAAGCCCCGTAATAAGAGTTCACCTAAATATCTTTTAAACTACGCATTTCCCATTGAATAAAACGGTTTAGTTAGCTCTAAAACGTTGTAAACTAACGTATTACAACAGTTTCGTCAATGGGAACAGCGTAGAACTTATTATTACAACGGTTTCTTATAGTTCCCCATGAAACTTAGTGAAAACTAAGCCCCGTAATAAGAGTTCACCTAAATATCTTTTAAACTACGCATTTCCCATTGAATAAAACGGTTTAGTTAGCTCTAAAACGTTGTAAACTAACGTATTACAACAGTTTCGTCAATGGGAACAGCGTAGAACTTATTATTACAACGGTTTCTTATAGTTCCCCATGAAACTTAGTGAAAACTAAGCCCCGTAATAAGAGTTCACCTAAATATCTTTTAAACTACGCATTTCCCATTGAATAAAACGGTTTAGTTAGCTCTAAAACGTTGTAAACTAACGTATTACAACAGTTTCGTCAATGGGAACAGCGTAGAACTTATTATTACAACGGTTTCTTATAGTTCCCCATGAAACTTAGTGAAAACTAAGCCCCGTAATAAGAGTTCACCTAAATATCTTTTAAACTACGCATTTCCCATTGAATAAAACGGTTTAGTTAGCTCTAAAACGTTGTAAACTAACGTATTACAACAGTTTCGTCAATGGGAACAGCGTAGAACTTATTATTACAACGGTTTCTTATAGTTCCCCATGAAACTTAGTGAAAACTAAGCCCCGTAATAAGAGTTCACCTAAATATCTTTTAAACTACGCATTTCCCATTGAATAAAACGGTTTAGTTAGCTCTAAAACGTTGTAAACTAACGTATTACAACAGTTTCGTCAATGGGAACAGCGTAGAACTTATTATTACAACGGTTTCTTATAGTTCCCCATGAAACTTAGTGAAAACTAAGCCCCGTAATAAGAGTTCACCTAAATATCTTTTAAACTACGCATTTCCCATTGAATAAAACGGTTTAGTTAGCTCTAAAACGTTGTAAACTAACGTATTACAACAGTTTCGTCAATGGGAACAGCGTAGAACTTATTATTACAACGGTTTCTTATAGTTCCCCATGAAACTTAGTGAAAACTAAGCCCCGTAATAAGAGTTCACCTAAATATCTTTTAAACTACGCATTTCCCATTGAATAAAACGGTTTAGTTAGCTCTAAAACGTTGTAAACTAACGTATTACAACAGTTTCGTCAATGGGAACAGCGTAGAACTTATTATTACAACGGTTTCTTATAGTTCCCCATGAAACTTAGTGAAAACTAAGCCCCGTAATAAGAGTTCACCTAAATATCTTTTAAACTACGCATTTCCCATTGAATAAAACGGTTTAGTTAGCTCTAAAACGTTGTAAACTAACGTATTACAACAGTTTCGTCAATGGGAACAGCGTAGAACTTATTATTACAACGGTTTCTTATAGTTCCCCATGAAACTTAGTGAAAACTAAGCCCCGTAATAAGAGTTCACCTAAATATCTTTTAAACTACGCATTTCCCATTGAATAAAACGGTTTAGTTAGCTCTAAAACGTTGTAAACTAACGTATTACAACAGTTTCGTCAATGGGAACAGCGTAGAACTTATTATTACAACGGTTTCTTATAGTTCCCCATGAAACTTAGTGAAAACTAAGCCCCGTAATAAGAGTTCACCTAAATATCTTTTAAACTACGCATTTCCCATTGAATAAAACGGTTTAGTTAGCTCTAAAACGTTGTAAACTAACGTATATTACAACAGTTTCGTCAATGGGAACAGCGTAGAACTTATTATTACAACGGTTTCTTATAGTTCCCCATGAAACTTAGTGAAAACTAAGCCCCGTAATAAGAGTTCACCTAAATATCTTTTAAACTACGCATTTCCCATTGAATAAAACGGTTTAGTTAGCTCTAAAACGTTGTAAACTAGTATATTACAACAGTTTCGTCAATGGGAACAGCGTAGAACTTATTATTACAACGGTTTCTTATAGTTCCCCATGAAACTTAGTGAAAACTAAGCCCCGTAATAAGAGTTCACCTAAATATCTTTTAAACTACGCATTTCCCATTGAATAAAACGGTTTAGTTAGCTCTAAAACGTTGTAAACTAACGTATTACAACAGTTTCGTCAATGGGAACAGCGTAGAACTTATTATTACAACGGTTTCTTATAGTTCCCCATGAAACTTAGTGAAAACTAAGCCCCGTAATAAGAGTTCACCTAAATATCTTTTAAACTACGCATTTCCCATTGAATAAAACGGTTTAGTTAGCTCTAAAACGTTGTAAACTAACGTATTACAACAGTTTCGTCAATGGGAACAGCGTAGAACTTATTATTACAACGGTTTTAGTTCCCCATGAAACTTAGTGAAAACTAAGCCCCGTAATAAGAGTTCACCTAAATATCTTTTAAACTACGCATTTCCCATTGAATAAAACGGTTTAGTTAGCTCGAAAACGTTGTAAACTAACGTATTACAACAGTTTCGTCAATGGGAACAGCGTAGAACTTATTATTACAACGGTTTCTTATAGTTCCCCATGAAACTTAGTGAAAACTAAGCCCCGTAATAAGAGTTCACCTAAATATCTTTTAAACTACGCATTTCCCATTGAATAAAACGGTTTAGTTAGCTCTAAAACGTTGTAAACTAACGTATTACAACAGTTTCGTCAATGGGAACAGCGTAGAACTTATTATTACAACGGTTTCTTATAGTTCCCCATGAAACTTAGTGAAAACTAAGCCCCGTAATAAGAGTTCACCTAAATATCTTTTAAACTACGCATTTCCCATTGAATAAAACGGTTTAGTTAGCTCTAAAACGTTGTAAACTAACGTATTACAACAGTTTCGTCAATGGGAACAGCGTAGAACTTATTATTACAACGGTTTCTTATAGTTCCCCATGAAACTTAGTGAAAACTAAGCCCCGTAATAAGAGTTCACCTAAATATCTTTTAAACTACGCATTTCCCATTGAATAAAACGGTTTAGTTAGCTCTAAAACGTTGTAAACTAACGTATTACAACAGTTTCGTCAATGGGAACAGCGTAGAACTTATTATTACAACGGTTTCTTATAGTTCCCCATGAAACTTAGTGAAAACTAAGCCCCGTAATAAGAGTTCACCTAAATATCTTTTAAACTACGCATTTCCCATTGAATAAAACGGTTTAGTTAGCTCTAAAACGTTGTAAACTAACGTATTACAACAGTTTCGTCAATGGGAACAGCGTAGAACTTATTATTACAACGGTTTCTTATAGTTCCCCATGAAACTTAGTGAAAACTAAGCCCCGTAATAAGAGTTCACCTAAATATCTTTTAAACTACGCATTTCCCATTGAATAAAACGGTTTAGTTAGCTCTAAAACGTTGTAAACTAACGTATTACAACAGTTTCGTCAATGGGAACAGCGTAGAACTTATTATTACAACGGTTTCTTATAGTTCCCCATGAAACTTAGTGAAAACTAAGCCCTGTAATAAGAGTTCACCTAAATATCTTTTAAACTACGCATTTCCCATTGAATAAAACGGTTTAGTTAGCTCTAAAACGTTGTAAACTAACGTATTACAACAGTTTCGTCAATGGGAACAGCGTAGAACTTATTATTACAACGGTTTCTTATAGTTCCCCATGAAACTTAGTGAAAACTAAGCCCCGTAATAAGAGTTCACCTAAATATCTTTTAAACTACGCATTTCCCATTGAATAAAACGGTTTAGTTAGCTCTAAAACGTTGTAAACGAACGTATTACAACAGTTTCGTCAATGGGAACAGCGTAGAACTTATTATTACAACGGTTTCTTATAGTTCCCCATGAAACTTAGTGAAAACTAAGCCCCGTAATAAGAGTTCACCTAAATATCTTTTAAACTACGCATTTCCCATTGAATAAAACGGTTTAGTTAGCTCTAAAACGTTGTAAACTAACCGTATTACAACAGTTTCGTCAATGGGAACAGCGTAGAACTTATTATTACAACGGTTTCTTATAGTTCCCCATGAAACTTAGTGAAAACTAAGCCCCGTAATAAGAGTTCACCTAAATATCTTTTAAACTACGCATTTCCCATTGAATAAAACGGTTTAGTTAGCTCTAAAACGTTGTAAACTAACGTATTACAACAGTTTCGTCAATGGGAACAGCGTAGAACTTATTATTACAACGGTTTCTTATAGTTCCCCATGAAACTTAGTGAAAACTAAGCCCCGTAATAAGAGTTCACCTAAATATCTTTTAAACTACGCATTTTCCCATTGAATAAAACGGTTTAGTTAGCTCTAAAACGTTGTAAACTAACGTATTACAACAGTTTCGTCAATGGGAACAGCGTAGAACTTATTATTACAACGGTTTCTTATAGTTCCCCATGAAACTTAGTGAAAACTAAGCCCCGTAATAAGAGTTCACCTAAATATCTTTTAAACTACGCATTTCCCATTGAATAAAACGGTTTAGTTAGCTCTAAAACGTTGTAAACTAACGTATTACAACAGTTTGGTCAATGGGAACAGCGTAGAACTTATTATTACAACGGTTTCTTATAGTTCCCCATGAAACTTAGTGAAAACTAAGCCCCGTAATAAGAGTTCACCTAAATATCTTTTAAACTACGCATTTCCCATTGAATAAAACGGTTTAGTTAGCTCTAAAACGTTGTAAACTAACGTATTACAACAGTTTCGTCAATGGGAACAGCGTAGAACTTATTATTACAACGGTTTCTTATAGTTCCCCATGAAACTTAGTGAAAACTAAGCCCCGTAATAAGAGTTCACCTAAATATCTTTTAAACTACGCATTTCCCATTGAATAAAACGGTTTAGTTAGCTCCTCTAAAACGTTGTAAACTAACGTATTACAACAGTTTCGTCAATGGGAACAGCGTAGAACTTATTATTACAACGGTTTCTTATAGTTCCCCATGAAACTTAGTGAAAACTAAGCCCCGTAATAAGAGTTCACCTAAATATCTTTTAAACTACGCATTTCCCATTGAATAAAACGGTTTAGTTAGCTCTAAAACGTTGTAAACTAACGTATTACAACAGTTTCGTCAATGGAAACAGCGTAGAACTTATTATTACAACGGTTTCTTATAGTTCCCCATGAAACTTAGTGAAAACTAAGCCCCGTAATAAGAGTTCACCTAAATATCTTTTAAACTACGCATTTCCAATTGAATAAAACGGTTTAGTTAGCTCTAAAACGTTGTAAACTAACGTATTACAATATTTGCGTCAATGGGAACAGCGTAGAACTTATTATTACAACGGTTTCTTATAGTTCTCCATGAAACTTAGTGAAAACTAAGCCCTGTAATAAGAGTTCACCTAAATATCTTTTAAACTACGCATTTCCCATTGAATAAAACGGTTTAGTTAGCTCTAAAACGTTGTAAACTAACGTATTACAACAGTTTCGTCAATGGGAACAGCGTAGAACTTATTATTACAACGGTTTCTTATAGTTCCCCATGAAACTTAGTGAAAACGCCCCGTAATAAGAGTTCACCTAAATATCTTTTAAACTACGCATTTCCCATTGAATAAAACGGTTTAGTTAGCTCTAAAACGTTGTAAACTAACGTATTACAACAGTTTCGTCAATGGGAACAGCGTAGAACTTATTATTACAACGGTTTCTTATAGTTCCCCATGAAACTTAGTGAAAACTAAGCCCCGTAATAAGAGTTCACCTAAATATCTTTTAAACTACGCATTTCCCATTGAATAAAACGGTTTAGTTAGCTCTAAAACGTTGTAAACTAACGTATTACAACAGTTTCGTCAATGGGAACAGCGTAGAACTTATTATTACAACGGTTTCTTATAGTTCCCCATGAAACTTAGTGAAAACTAAGCCCCGTAATAAGAGTTCACCTAAATATCTTTTAAACTACGCATTTCCCATTGAATAAAACGGTTTAGTTAGCTCTAAAACGTTGTAAACTAACGTATTACAACAGTTTCGTCAATGGGAACAGCGTAGAACTTATTATTACAACGGTTTCTTATAGTTCCCCATGAAACTTAGTGAAAACTAAGCCCCGTAATAAGAGTTCACCTAAATATCTTTTAAACTACGCATTTCCCATTGAATAAAACGGTTTAGTTAGCTCTAAAACGTTGTAAACTAACGTATTACAACAGTTTCGTCAATGGGAACAGCGTAGAACTTATTATTACAACGGTTTCTTATAGTTCCCCATGAAACTTAGTGAAAACTAAGCCCCGTAATAAGAGTTCACCTAAATATCTTTTAAACTACGCATTTCCCATTGAATAAAACGGTTTAGTTAGCTCTAAAACGTTGTAAACTAACGTATTACAACAGTTTCGTCAATGGGAACAGCGTAGAACTTATTATTACAACGGTTTCTTATAGTTCCCCATGAAACTTAGTGAAAACTAAGCCCCGTAATAAGAGTTCACCTAAATATCTTTTAAACTACGCATTTCCCATTGAATAAAACGGTTTAGTTAGCTCTAAAACGTTGTAAACTAACGTATTACAACAGTTTCGTCAATGGGAACAGCGTAGAACTTATTATTACAACGGTTTCTTATAGTTCCCCATGAAACTTAGTGAAAACTAAGCCCCGTAATAAGAGTTCACCTAAATATCTTTTAAACTACGCATTTCCCATTGAATAAAACGGTTTAGTTAGCTCTAAAACGTTGTAAACTAACGTATTACAACAGTTTCGTCAATGGGAACAGCGTAGAACTTATTATTACAACGGTTTCTTATAGTTCCCCATGAAACTTAGTGAAAACTAAGCCCCGTAATAAGAGTTCACCTAAATATCTTTTAAACTACGCATTTCCCATTGAATAAAACGGTTTAGTTAGCTCTAAAACGTTGTAAACTAACGTATTACAACAGTTTCGTCAATGGGAACAGCGTAGAACTTATTATTACAACGGTTTCTTATAGTTCCCCATGAAACTTAGTGAAAACTAAGCCCCGTAATAAGAGTTCACCTAAATATCTTTTAAACTACGCATTTCCCATTGAATAAAACGGTTTAGTTAGCTCTAAAACGTTGTAAACTAACGTATTACAACAGTTTCGTCAATGGGAACAGCGTAGAACTTATTATTACAACGGTTTCTTATAGTTCCCCATGAAACTTAGTGAAAACTAAGCCCCGTAATAAGAGTTCACCTAAATATCTTTTAAACTACGCATTTCCCATTGAATAAAACGGTTTAGTTAGCTCTAAAACGTTGTAAACTAACGTATTACAACAGTTTCGTCAATGGGAACAGCGTAGAACTTATTATTACAACGGTTTCTTATAGTTCCCCATGAAACTTAGTGAAAACTAAGCCCCGTAATAAGAGTTCACCTAAATATCTTTTAAACTACGCATTTCCCATTGAATAAAACGGTTTAGTTAGCTCTAAAACGTTGTAAACTAACGTATTACAACAGTTTCGTCAATGGGAACAGCGTAGAACTTATTATTACAACGGTTTCTTATAGTTCCCCATGAAACTTAGTGAAAACTAAGCCCCGTAATAAGAGTTCACCTAAATATCTTTTAAACTACGCATTTCCCATTGAATAAAACGGTTTAGTTAGCTCTAAAACGTTGTAAACTAACGTATTACAACAGTTTCGTCAATGGGAACAGCGTAGAACTTATTATTACAACGGTTTCTTATAGTTCCCCATGAAACTTAGTGAAAACTAAGCCCCGTAATAAGAGTTCACCTAAATATCTTTTAAACTACGCATTTCCCATTGAATAAAACGGTTTAGTTAGCTCTAAAACGTTGTAAACTAACGTATTACAACAGTTTCGTCAATGGGAACAGCGTAGAACTTATTATTACAACGGTTTCTTATAGTTCCCCATGAAACTTAGTGAAAACTAAGCCCCGTAATAAGAGTTCACCTAAATATCTTTTAAACTACGCATTTCCCATTGAATAAAACGGTTTAGTTAGCTCTAAAACGTTGTAAACTAACGTATTACAACAGTTTCGTCAATGGGAACAGCGTAGAACTTATTATTACAACGGTTTCTTATAGTTCCCCATGAAACTTAGTGAAAACTAAGCCCCGTAATAAGAGTTCACCTAAATATCTTTTAAACTACGCATTTCCCATTGAATAAAACGGTTTAGTTAGCTCTAAAACGTTGTAAACTAACGTATTACAACAGTTTCGTCAATGGGAACAGCGTAGAACTTATTATTACAACGGTTTCTTATAGTTCCCCATGAAACTTAGTGAAAACTAAGCCCCGTAATAAGAGTTCACCTAAATATCTTTTAAACTACGCATTTCCCATTGAATAAAACGGTTTAGTTAGCTCTAAAACGTTGTAAACTAACGTATTACAACAGTTTCGTCAATGGGAACAGCGTAGAACTTATTATTACAACGGTTTCTTATAGTTCCCCATGAAACTTAGTGAAAACTAAGCCCCGTAATAAGAGTTCACCTAAATATCTTTTAAACTACGCATTTCCCATTGAATAAAACGGTTTAGTTAGCTCTAAAACGTTGTAAACTAACGTATTACAACAGTTTCGTCAATGGGAACAGCGTAGAACTTATTATTACAACGGTTTCTTATAGTTCCCCATGAAACTTAGTGAAAACTAAGCCCCGTAATAAGAGTTCACCTAAATATCTTTTAAACTACGCATTTCCCATTGAATAAAACGGTTTAGTTAGCTCTAAAACGTTGTAAACTAACGTATTACAACAGTTTCGTCAATGGGAACAGCGTAGAACTTATTATTACAACGGTTTCTTATAGTTCCCCATGAAACTTAGTGAAAACTAAGCCCCGTAATAAGAGTTCACCTAAATATCTTTTAAACTACGCATTTCCCATTGAATAAAACGGTTTAGTTAGCTCTAAAACGTTGTAAACTAACGTATTACAACAGTTTCGTCAATGGGAACAGCGTAGAACTTATTATTACAACGGTTTCTTATAGTTCCCCATGAAACTTAGTGAAAACTAAGCCCCGTAATAAGAGTTCACCTAAATATCTTTTAAACTACGCATTTCCCATTGAATAAAACGGTTTAGTTAGCTCTAAAACGTTGTAAACTAACGTATTACAACAGTTTCGTCAATGGGAACAGCGTAGAACTTATTATTACAACGGTTTCTTATAGTTCCCCATGAAACTTAGTGAAAACTAAGCCCCGTAATAAGAGTTCACCTAAATATCTTTTAAACTACGCATTTCCCATTGAATAAAACGGTTTAGTTAGCTCTAAAACGTTGTAAACTAACGTATTACAACAGTTTCGTCAATGGGAACAGCGTAGAACTTATTATTACAACTGGTTTCTTATAGTTCCCCATGAAACTTAGTGAAAACTAAGCCCCGTAATAAGAGTTCACCTAAATATCTTTTAAACTACGCATTTCCCATTGAATAAAACGGTTTAGTTAGCTCTAAAACGTTGTAAACTAACGTATTACAACAGTTTCGTCAATGGGAACAGCGTAGAACTTATTATTACAACGGTTTCTTATAGTTCCCCATGAAACTTAGTGAAAACTAAGCCCCGTAATAAGAGTTCACCTAAATATCTTTTAAACTACGCATTTCCCATTGAATAAAACGGTTTAGTTAGCTCTAAAACGTTGTAAACTAACGTATTACAACAGTTTCGTCAATGGGAACAGCGTAGAACTTATTATTACAACGGTTTCTTATAGTTCCCCATGAAACTTAGTGAAAACTAAGCCCCGTAATAAGAGTTCACCTAAATATCTTTTAAACTACGCATTTCCCATTGAATAAAACGGTTTAGTTAGCTCTAAAACGTTGTAAACTAACGTATTACAACAGTTTCGTCAATGGGAACAGCGTAGAACTTATTATTACAACGGTTTCTTATAGTTCCCCATGAAACTTAGTGAAAACTAAGCCCCGTAATAAGAGTTCACCTAAATATCTTTTAAACTACGCATTTCCCATTGAATAAAACGGTTTAGTTAGCTCTAAAACGTTGTAAACTAACGTATTACAACAGTTTCGTCAATGGGAACAGCGTAGAACTTATTATTACAACGGTTTCTTATAGTTCCCCATGAAACTTAGTGAAAACTAAGCCCCGTAATAAGAGTTCACCTAAATATCTTTTAAACTACGCATTTCCCATTGAATAAAACGGTTTAGTTAGCTCTAAAACGTTGTAAACTAACGTATTACAACAGTTTCGTCAATGGGAACAGCGTAGAACTTATTATTACAACGGTTTCTTATAGTTCCCCATGAAACTTAGTGAAAACTAAGCCCCGTAATAAGAGTTCACCTAAATATCTTTTAAACTACGCATTTCCCATTGAATAAAACGGTTTAGTTAGCTCTAAAACGTTGTAAACTAACGTATTACAACAGTTTCGTCAATGGGAACAGCGTAGAACTTATTATTACAACGGTTTCTTATAGTTCCCCATGAAACTTAGTGAAAACTAAGCCCCGTAATAAGAGTTCACCTAAATATCTTTTAAACTACGCATTTCCCATTGAATAAAACGGTTTAGTTAGCTCTAAAACGTTGTAAACTAACGTATTACAACAGTTTCGTCAATGGGAACAGCGTAGAACTTATTATTACAACGGTTTCTTATAGTTCCCCATGAAACTTAGTGAAAACTAAGCCCCGTAATAAGAGTTCACCTAAATATCTTTTAAACTACGCATTTCCCATTGAATAAAACGGTTTAGTTAGCTCTAAAACGTTGTAAACTAACGTATTACAACAGTTTCGTCAATGGGAACAGCGTAGAACTTATTATTACAACGGTTTCTTATAGTTCCCCATGAAACTTAGTGAAAACTAAGCCCCGTAATAAGAGTTCACCTAAATATCTTTTAAACTACGCATTTCCCATTGAATAAAACGGTTTAGTTAGCTCTAAAACGTTGTAAACTAACGTATTACAACAGTTTCGTCAATGGGAACAGCGTAGAACTTATTATTACAACGGTTTCTTATAGTTCCCCATGAAACTTAGTGAAAACTAAGCCCCGTAATAAGAGTTCACCTAAATATCTTTTAAACTACGCATTTCCCATTGAATAAAACGGTTTAGTTAGCTCTAAAACGTTGTAAACTAACGTATTACAACAGTTTCGTCAATGGGAACAGCGTAGAACTTATTATTACAACGGTTTCTTATAGTTCCCCATGAAACTTAGTGAAAACTAAGCCCCGTAATAAGAGTTCACCTAAATATCTTTTAAACTACGCATTTCCCATTGAATAAAACGGTTTAGTTAGCTCTAAAACGTTGTAAACTAACGTATTACAACAGTTTCGTCAATGGGAACAGCGTAGAACTTATTATTACAACGGTTTCTTATAGTTCCCCATGAAACTTAGTGAAAACTAAGCCCCGTAATAAGAGTTCACCTAAATATCTTTTAAACTACGCATTTCCCATTGAATAAAACGGTTTAGTTAGCTCTAAAACGTTGTAAACTAACGTATTACAACAGTTTCGTCAATGGGAACAGCGTAGAACTTATTATTACAACGGTTTCTTATAGTTCCCCATGAAACTTAGTGAAAACTAAGCCCCGTAATAAGAGTTCACCTAAATATCTTTTAAACTACGCATTTCCCATTGAATAAAACGGTTTAGTTAGCTCTAAAACGTTGTAAACTAACGTATTACAACAGTTTCGTCAATGGGAACAGCGTAGAACTTATTATTACAACGGTTTCTTATAGTTCCCCATGAAACTTAGTGAAAACTAAGCCCCGTAATAAGAGTTCACCTAAATATCTTTTAAACTACGCATTTCCCATTGAATAAAACGGTTTAGTTAGCTCTAAAACGTTGTAAACTAACGTATTACAACAGTTTCGTCAATGGGAACAGCGTAGAACTTATTATTACAACGGTTTCTTATAGTTCCCCATGAAACTTAGTGAAAACTAAGCCCCGTAATAAGAGTTCACCTAAATATCTTTTAAACTACGCATTTCCCATTGAATAAAACGGTTTAGTTAGCTCTAAAACGTTGTAAACTAACGTATTACAACAGTTTCGTCAATGGGAACAGCGTAGAACTTATTATTACAACGGTTTCTTATAGTTCCCCATGAAACTTAGTGAAAACTAAGCCCCGTAATAAGAGTTCACCTAAATATCTTTTAAACTACGCATTTCCCATTGAATAAAACGGTTTAGTTAGCTCTAAAACGTTGTAAACTAACGTATTACAACAGTTTCGTCAATGGGAACAGCGTAGAACTTATTATTACAACGGTTTCTTATAGTTCCCCATGAAACTTAGTGAAAACTAAGCCCCGTAATAAGAGTTCACCTAAATATCTTTTAAACTACGCATTTCCCATTGAATAAAACGGTTTAGTTAGCTCTAAAACGTTGTAAACTAACGTATTACAACAGTTTCGTCAATGGGAACAGCGTAGAACTTATTATTACAACGGTTTCTTATAGTTCCCCATGAAACTTAGTGAAAACTAAGCCCCGTAATAAGAGTTCACCTAAATATCTTTTAAACTACGCATTTCCCATTGAATAAAACGGTTTAGTTAGCTCTAAAACGTTGTAAACTAACGTATTACAACAGTTTCGTCAATGGGAACAGCGTAGAACTTATTATTACAACGGTTTCTTATAGTTCCCCATGAAACTTAGTGAAAACTAAGCCCCGTAATAAGAGTTCACCTAAATATCTTTTAAACTACGCATTTCCCATTGAATAAAACGGTTTAGTTAGCTCTAAAACGTTGTAAACTAACGTATTACAACAGTTTCGTCAATGGGAACAGCGTAGAACTTATTATTACAACGGTTTCTTATAGTTCCCCATGAAACTTAGTGAAAACTAAGCCCCGTAATAAGAGTTCACCTAAATATCTTTTAAACTACGCATTTCCCATTGAATAAAACGGTTTAGTTAGCTCTAAAACGTTGTAAACTAACGTATTACAACAGTTTCGTCAATGGGAACAGCGTAGAACTTATTATTACAACGGTTTCTTATAGTTCCCCATGAAACTTAGTGAAAACTAAGCCCCGTAATAAGAGTTCACCTAAATATCTTTTAAACTACGCATTTCCCATTGAATAAAACGGTTTAGTTAGCTCTAAAACGTTGTAAACTAACGTATTACAACAGTTTCGTCAATGGGAACAGCGTAGAACTTATTATTACAACGGTTTCTTATAGTTCCCCATGAAACTTAGTGAAAACTAAGCCCCGTAATAAGAGTTCACCTAAATATCTTTTAAACTACGCATTTCCCATTGAATAAAACGGTTTAGTTAGCTCTAAAACGTTGTAAACTAACGTATTACAACAGTTTCGTCAATGGGAACAGCGTAGAACTTATTATTACAACGGTTTCTTATAGTTCCCCATGAAACTTAGTGAAAACTAAGCCCCGTAATAAGAGTTCACCTAAATATCTTTTAAACTACGCATTTCCCATTGAATAAAACGGTTTAGTTAGCTCTAAAACGTTGTAAACTAACGTATTACAACAGTTTCGTCAATGGGAACAGCGTAGAACTTATTATTACAACGGTTTCTTATAGTTCCCCATGAAACTTAGTGAAAACTAAGCCCCGTAATAAGAGTTCACCTAAATATCTTTTAAACTACGCATTTCCCATTGAATAAAACGGTTTAGTTAGCTCTAAAACGTTGTAAACTAACGTATTACAACAGTTTCGTCAATGGGAACAGCGTAGAACTTATTATTACAACGGTTTCTTATAGTTCCCCATGAAACTTAGTGAAAACTAAGCCCCGTAATAAGAGTTCACCTAAATATCTTTTAAACTACGCATTTCCCATTGAATAAAACGGTTTAGTTAGCTCTAAAACGTTGTAAACTAACGTATTACAACAGTTTCGTCAATGGGAACAGCGTAGAACTTATTATTACAACGGTTTCTTATAGTTCCCCATGAAACTTAGTGAAAACTAAGCCCCGTAATAAGAGTTCACCTAAATATCTTTTAAACTACGCATTTCCCATTGAATAAAACGGTTTAGTTAGCTCTAAAACGTTGTAAACTAACGTATTACAACAGTTTCGTCAATGGGAACAGCGTAGAACTTATTATTACAACGGTTTCTTATAGTTCCCCATGAAACTTAGTGAAAACTAAGCCCCGTAATAAGAGTTCACCTAAATATCTTTTAAACTACGCATTTCCCATTGAATAAAACGGTTTAGTTAGCTCTAAAACGTTGTAAACTAACGTATTACAACAGTTTCGTCAATGGGAACAGCGTAGAACTTATTATTACAACGGTTTCTTATAGTTCCCCATGAAACTTAGTGAAAACTAAGCCCCGTAATAAGAGTTCACCTAAATATCTTTTAAACTACGCATTTCCCATTGAATAAAACGGTTTAGTTAGCTCTAAAACGTTGTAAACTAACGTATTACAACAGTTTCGTCAATGGGAACAGCGTAGAACTTATTATTACAACGGTTTCTTATAGTTCCCCATGAAACTTAGTGAAAACTAAGCCCCGTAATAAGAGTTCACCTAAATATCTTTTAAACTACGCATTTCCCATTGAATAAAACGGTTTAGTTAGCTCTAAAACGTTGTAAACTAACGTATTACAACAGTTTCGTCAATGGGAACAGCGTAGAACTTATTATTACAACGGTTTCTTATAGTTCCCCATGAAACTTAGTGAAAACTAAGCCCCGTAATAAGAGTTCACCTAAATATCTTTTAAACTACGCATTTCCCATTGAATAAAACGGTTTAGTTAGCTCTAAAACGTTGTAAACTAACGTATTACAACAGTTTCGTCAATGGGAACAGCGTAGAACTTATTATTACAACGGTTTCTTATAGTTCCCCATGAAACTTAGTGAAAACTAAGCCCCGTAATAAGAGTTCACCTAAATATCTTTTAAACTACGCATTTCCCATTGAATAAAACGGTTTAGTTAGCTCTAAAACGTTGTAAACTAACGTATTACAACAGTTTCGTCAATGGGAACAGCGTAGAACTTATTATTACAACGGTTTCTTATAGTTCCCCATGAAACTTAGTGAAAACTAAGCCCCGTAATAAGAGTTCACCTAAATATCTTTTAAACTACGCATTTCCCATTGAATAAAACGGTTTAGTTAGCTCTAAAACGTTGTAAACTAACGTATTACAACAGTTTCGTCAATGGGAACAGCGTAGAACTTATTATTACAACGGTTTCTTATAGTTCCCCATGAAACTTAGTGAAAACTAAGCCCCGTAATAAGAGTTCACCTAAATATCTTTTAAACTACGCATTTCCCATTGAATAAAACGGTTTAGTTAGCTCTAAAACGTTGTAAACTAACGTATTACAACAGTTTCGTCAATGGGAACAGCGTAGAACTTATTATTACAACGGTTTCTTATAGTTCCCCATGAAACTTAGTGAAAACTAAGCCCCGTAATAAGAGTTCACCTAAATATCTTTTAAACTACGCATTTCCCATTGAATAAAACGGTTTAGTTAGCTCTAAAACGTTGTAAACTAACGTATTACAACAGTTTCGTCAATGGGAACAGCGTAGAACTTATTATTACAACGGTTTCTTATAGTTCCCCATGAAACTTAGTGAAAACTAAGCCCCGTAATAAGAGTTCACCTAAATATCTTTTAAACTACGCATTTCCCATTGAATAAAACGGTTTAGTTAGCTCTAAAACGTTGTAAACTAACGTATTACAACAGTTTCGTCAATGGGAACAGCGTAGAACTTATTATTACAACGGTTTCTTATAGTTCCCCATGAAACTTAGTGAAAACTAAGCCCCGTAATAAGAGTTCACCTAAATATCTTTTAAACTACGCATTTCCCATTGAATAAAACGGTTTAGTTAGCTCTAAAACGTTGTAAACTAACGTATTACAACAGTTTCGTCAATGGGAACAGCGTAGAACTTATTATTACAACGGTTTCTTATAGTTCCCCATGAAACTTAGTGAAAACTAAGCCCCGTAATAAGAGTTCACCTAAATATCTTTTAAACTACGCATTTCCCATTGAATAAAACGGTTTAGTTAGCTCTAAAACGTTGTAAACTAACGTATTACAACAGTTTCGTCAATGGGAACAGCGTAGAACTTATTATTACAACGGTTTCTTATAGTTCCCCATGAAACTTAGTGAAAACTAAGCCCCGTAATAAGAGTTCACCTAAATATCTTTTAAACTACGCATTTCCCATTGAATAAAACGGTTTAGTTAGCTCTAAAACGTTGTAAACTAACGTATTACAACAGTTTCGTCAATGGGAACAGCGTAGAACTTATTATTACAACGGTTTCTTATAGTTCCCCATGAAACTTAGTGAAAACTAAGCCCCGTAATAAGAGTTCACCTAAATATCTTTTAAACTACGCATTTCCCATTGAATAAAACGGTTTAGTTAGCTCTAAAACGTTGTAAACTAACGTATTACAACAGTTTCGTCAATGGGAACAGCGTAGAACTTATTATTACAACGGTTTCTTATAGTTCCCCATGAAACTTAGTGAAAACTAAGCCCCGTAATAAGAGTTCACCTAAATATCTTTTAAACTACGCATTTCCCATTGAATAAAACGGTTTAGTTAGCTCTAAAACGTTGTAAACTAACGTATTACAACAGTTTCGTCAATGGGAACAGCGTAGAACTTATTATTACAACGGTTTCTTATAGTTCCCCATGAAACTTAGTGAAAACTAAGCCCCGTAATAAGAGTTCACCTAAATATCTTTTAAACTACGCATTTCCCATTGAATAAAACGGTTTAGTTAGCTCTAAAACGTTGTAAACTAACGTATTACAACAGTTTCGTCAATGGGAACAGCGTAGAACTTATTATTACAACGGTTTCTTATAGTTCCCCATGAAACTTAGTGAAAACTAAGCCCCGTAATAAGAGTTCACCTAAATATCTTTTAAACTACGCATTTCCCATTGAATAAAACGGTTTAGTTAGCTCTAAAACGTTGTAAACTAACGTATTACAACAGTTTCGTCAATGGGAACAGCGTAGAACTTATTATTACAACGGTTTCTTATAGTTCCCCATGAAACTTAGTGAAAACTAAGCCCCGTAATAAGAGTTCACCTAAATATCTTTTAAACTACGCATTTCCCATTGAATAAAACGGTTTAGTTAGCTCTAAAACGTTGTAAACTAACGTATTACAACAGTTTCGTCAATGGGAACAGCGTAGAACTTATTATTACAACGGTTTCTTATAGTTCCCCATGAAACTTAGTGAAAACTAAGCCCCGTAATAAGAGTTCACCTAAATATCTTTTAAACTACGCATTTCCCATTGAATAAAACGGTTTAGTTAGCTCTAAAACGTTGTAAACTAACGTATTACAACAGTTTCGTCAATGGGAACAGCGTAGAACTTATTATTACAACGGTTTCTTATAGTTCCCCATGAAACTTAGTGAAAACTAAGCCCCGTAATAAGAGTTCACCTAAATATCTTTTAAACTACGCATTTCCCATTGAATAAAACGGTTTAGTTAGCTCTAAAACGTTGTAAACTAACGTATTACAACAGTTTCGTCAATGGGAACAGCGTAGAACTTATTATTACAACGGTTTCTTATAGTTCCCCATGAAACTTAGTGAAAACTAAGCCCCGTAATAAGAGTTCACCTAAATATCTTTTAAACTACGCATTTCCCATTGAATAAAACGGTTTAGTTAGCTCTAAAACGTTGTAAACTAACGTATTACAACAGTTTCGTCAATGGGAACAGCGTAGAACTTATTATTACAACGGTTTCTTATAGTTCCCCATGAAACTTAGTGAAAACTAAGCCCCGTAATAAGAGTTCACCTAAATATCTTTTAAACTACGCATTTCCCATTGAATAAAACGGTTTAGTTAGCTCTAAAACGTTGTAAACTAACGTATTACAACAGTTTCGTCAATGGGAACAGCGTAGAACTTATTATTACAACGGTTTCTTATAGTTCCCCATGAAACTTAGTGAAAACTAAGCCCCGTAATAAGAGTTCACCTAAATATCTTTTAAACTACGCATTTCCCATTGAATAAAACGGTTTAGTTAGCTCTAAAACGTTGTAAACTAACGTATTACAACAGTTTCGTCAATGGGAACAGCGTAGAACTTATTATTACAACGGTTTCTTATAGTTCCCCATGAAACTTAGTGAAAACTAAGCCCCGTAATAAGAGTTCACCTAAATATCTTTTAAACTACGCATTTCCCATTGAATAAAACGGTTTAGTTAGCTCTAAAACGTTGTAAACTAACGTATTACAACAGTTTCGTCAATGGGAACAGCGTAGAACTTATTATTACAACGGTTTCTTATAGTTCCCCATGAAACTTAGTGAAAACTAAGCCCCGTAATAAGAGTTCACCTAAATATCTTTTAAACTACGCATTTCCCATTGAATAAAACGGTTTAGTTAGCTCTAAAACGTTGTAAACTAACGTATTACAACAGTTTCGTCAATGGGAACAGCGTAGAACTTATTATTACAACGGTTTCTTATAGTTCCCCATGAAACTTAGTGAAAACTAAGCCCCGTAATAAGAGTTCACCTAAATATCTTTTAAACTACGCATTTCCCATTGAATAAAACGGTTTAGTTAGCTCTAAAACGTTGTAAACTAACGTATTACAACAGTTTCGTCAATGGGAACAGCGTAGAACTTATTATTACAACGGTTTCTTATAGTTCCCCATGAAACTTAGTGAAAACTAAGCCCCGTAATAAGAGTTCACCTAAATATCTTTTAAACTACGCATTTCCCATTGAATAAAACGGTTTAGTTAGCTCTAAAACGTTGTAAACTAACGTATTACAACAGTTTCGTCAATGGGAACAGCGTAGAACTTATTATTACAACGGTTTCTTATAGTTCCCCATGAAACTTAGTGAAAACTAAGCCCCGTAATAAGAGTTCACCTAAATATCTTTTAAACTACGCATTTCCCATTGAATAAAACGGTTTAGTTAGCTCTAAAACGTTGTAAACTAACGTATTACAACAGTTTCGTCAATGGGAACAGCGTAGAACTTATTATTACAACGGTTTCTTATAGTTCCCCATGAAACTTAGTGAAAACTAAGCCCCGTAATAAGAGTTCACCTAAATATCTTTTAAACTACGCATTTCCCATTGAGTAAAACGGTTTAGTTAGCTCTAAAACGTTGTAAACTAACGTATTACAACAGTTTCGTCAATGGGAACAGCGTAGAACTTATTATTACAACGGTTTCTTATAGTTCCCCATGAAACTTAGTGAAAACTAAGCCCCGTAATAAGAGTTCACCTAAATATCTTTTAAACTACGCATTTCCCATTGAATAAAACGGTTTAGTTAGCTCTAAAACGTTGTAAACTAACGTATTACAACAGTTTCGTCAATGGGAACAGCGTAGAACTTATTATTACAACGGTTTCTTATAGTTCCCCATGAAACTTAGTGAAAACTAAGCCCCGTAATAAGAGTTCACCTAAATATCTTTTAAACTACGCATTTCCCATTGAATAAAACGGTTTAGTTAGCTCTAAAACGTTGTAAACTAACGTATTACAACAGTTTCGTCAATGGGAACAGCGTAGAACTTATTATTACAACGGTTTCTTATAGTTCCCCATGAAACTTAGTGAAAACTAAGCCCCGTAATAAGAGTTCACCTAAATATCTTTTAAACTACGCATTTCCCATTGAATAAAACGGTTTAGTTAGCTCTAAAACGTTGTAAACTAACGTATTACAACAGTTTCGTCAATGGGAACAGCGTAGAACTTATTATTACAACGGTTTCTTATAGTTCCCCATGAAACTTAGTGAAAACTAAGCCCCGTAATAAGAGTTCACCTAAATATCTTTTAAACTACGCATTTCCCATTGAATAAAACGGTTTAGTTAGCTCTAAAACGTTGTAAACTAACGTATTACAACAGTTTCGTCAATGGGAACAGCGTAGAACTTATTATTACAACGGTTTCTTATAGTTCCCCATGAAACTTAGTGAAAACTAAGCCCCGTAATAAGAGTTCACCTAAATATCTTTTAAACTACGCATTTCCCATTGAATAAAACGGTTTAGTTAGCTCTAAAACGTTGTAAACTAACGTATTACAACAGTTTCGTCAATGGGAACAGCGTAGAACTTATTATTACAACGGTTTCTTATAGTTCCCCATGAAACTTAGTGAAAACTAAGCCCCGTAATAAGAGTTCACCTAAATATCTTTTAAACTACGCATTTCCCATTGAATAAAACGGTTTAGTTAGCTCTAAAACGTTGTAAACTAACGTATTACAACAGTTTCGTCAATGGGAACAGCGTAGAACTTATTATTACAACGGTTTCTTATAGTTCCCCATGAAACTTAGTGAAAACTAAGCCCCGTAATAAGAGTTCACCTAAATATCTTTTAAACTACGCATTTCCCATTGAATAAAACGGTTTAGTTAGCTCTAAAACGTTGTAAACTAACGTATTACAACAGTTTCGTCAATGGGAACAGCGTAGAACTTATTATTACAACGGTTTCTTATAGTTCCCCATGAAACTTAGTGAAAACTAAGCCCCGTAATAAGAGTTCACCTAAATATCTTTTAAACTACGCATTTCCCATTGAATAAAACGGTTTAGTTAGCTCTAAAACGTTGTAAACTAACGTATTACAACAGTTTCGTCAATGGGAACAGCGTAGAACTTATTATTACAACGGTTTCTTATAGTTCCCCATGAAACTTAGTGAAAACTAAGCCCCGTAATAAGAGTTCACCTAAATATCTTTTAAACTACGCATTTCCCATTGAATAAAACGGTTTAGTTAGCTCTAAAACGTTGTAAACTAACGTATTACAACAGTTTCGTCAATGGGAACAGCGTAGAACTTATTATTACAACGGTTTCTTATAGTTCCCCATGAAACTTAGTGAAAACTAAGCCCCGTAATAAGAGTTCACCTAAATATCTTTTAAACTACGCATTTCCCATTGAATAAAACGGTTTAGTTAGCTCTAAAACGTTGTAAACTAACGTATTACAACAGTTTCGTCAATGGGAACAGCGTAGAACTTATTATTACAACGGTTTCTTATAGTTCCCCATGAAACTTAGTGAAAACTAAGCCCCGTAATAAGAGTTCACCTAAATATCTTTTAAACTACGCATTTCCCATTGAATAAAACGGTTTAGTTAGCTCTAAAACGTTGTAAACTAACGTATTACAACAGTTTCGTCAATGGGAACAGCGTAGAACTTATTATTACAACGGTTTCTTATAGTTCCCCATGAAACTTAGTGAAAACTAAGCCCCGTAATAAGAGTTCACCTAAATATCTTTTAAACTACGCATTTCCCATTGAATAAAACGGTTTAGTTAGCTCTAAAACGTTGTAAACTAACGTATTACAACAGTTTCGTCAATGGGAACAGCGTAGAACTTATTATTACAACGGTTTCTTATAGTTCCCCATGAAACTTAGTGAAAACTAAGCCCCGTAATAAGAGTTCACCTAAATATCTTTTAAACTACGCATTTCCCATTGAATAAAACGGTTTAGTTAGCTCTAAAACGTTGTAAACTAACGTATTACAACAGTTTCGTCAATGGGAACAGCGTAGAACTTATTATTACAACGGTTTCTTATAGTTCCCCATGAAACTTAGTGAAAACTAAGCCCCGTAATAAGAGTTCACCTAAATATCTTTTAAACTACGCATTTCCCATTGAATAAAACGGTTTAGTTAGCTCTAAAACGTTGTAAACTAACGTATTACAACAGTTTCGTCAATGGGAACAGCGTAGAACTTATTATTACAACGGTTTCTTATAGTTCCCCATGAAACTTAGTGAAAACTAAGCCCCGTAATAAGAGTTCACCTAAATATCTTTTAAACTACGCATTTCCCATTGAATAAAACGGTTTAGTTAGCTCTAAAACGTTGTAAACTAACGTATTACAACAGTTTCGTCAATGGGAACAGCGTAGAACTTATTATTACAACGGTTTCTTATAGTTCCCCATGAAACTTAGTGAAAACTAAGCCCCGTAATAAGAGTTCACCTAAATATCTTTTAAACTACGCATTTCCCATTGAATAAAACGGTTTAGTTAGCTCTAAAACGTTGTAAACTAACGTATTACAACAGTTTCGTCAATGGGAACAGCGTAGAACTTATTATTACAACGGTTTCTTATAGTTCCCCATGAAACTTAGTGAAAACTAAGCCCCGTAATAAGAGTTCACCTAAATATCTTTTAAACTACGCATTTCCCATTGAATAAAACGGTTTAGTTAGCTCTAAAACGTTGTAAACTAACGTATTACAACAGTTTCGTCAATGGGAACAGCGTAGAACTTATTATTACAACGGTTTCTTATAGTTCCCCATGAAACTTAGTGAAAACTAAGCCCCGTAATAAGAGTTCACCTAAATATCTTTTAAACTACGCATTTCCCATTGAATAAAACGGTTTAGTTAGCTCTAAAACGTTGTAAACTAACGTATTACAACAGTTTCGTCAATGGGAACAGCGTAGAACTTATTATTACAACGGTTTCTTATAGTTCCCCATGAAACTTAGTGAAAACTAAGCCCCGTAATAAGAGTTCACCTAAATATCTTTTAAACTACGCATTTCCCATTGAATAAAACGGTTTAGTTAGCTCTAAAACGTTGTAAACTAACGTATTACAACAGTTTCGTCAATGGGAACAGCGTAGAACTTATTATTACAACGGTTTCTTATAGTTCCCCATGAAACTTAGTGAAAACTAAGCCCCGTAATAAGAGTTCACCTAAATATCTTTTAAACTACGCATTTCCCATTGAATAAAACGGTTTAGTTAGCTCTAAAACGTTGTAAACTAACGTATTACAACAGTTTCGTCAATGGGAACAGCGTAGAACTTATTATTACAACGGTTTCTTATAGTTCCCCATGAAACTTAGTGAAAACTAAGCCCCGTAATAAGAGTTCACCTAAATATCTTTTAAACTACGCATTTCCCATTGAATAAAACGGTTTAGTTAGCTCTAAAACGTTGTAAACTAACGTATTACAACAGTTTCGTCAATGGGAACAGCGTAGAACTTATTATTACAACGGTTTCTTATAGTTCCCCATGAAACTTAGTGAAAACTAAGCCCCGTAATAAGAGTTCACCTAAATATCTTTTAAACTACGCATTTCCCATTGAATAAAACGGTTTAGTTAGCTCTAAAACGTTGTAAACTAACGTATTACAACAGTTTCGTCAATGGGAACAGCGTAGAACTTATTATTACAACGGTTTCTTATAGTTCCCCATGAAACTTAGTGAAAACTAAGCCCCGTAATAAGAGTTCACCTAAATATCTTTTAAACTACGCATTTCCCATTGAATAAAACGGTTTAGTTAGCTCTAAAACGTTGTAAACTAACGTATTACAACAGTTTCGTCAATGGGAACAGCGTAGAACTTATTATTACAACGGTTTCTTATAGTTCCCCATGAAACTTAGTGAAAACTAAGCCCCGTAATAAGAGTTCACCTAAATATCTTTTAAACTACGCATTTCCCATTGAATAAAACGGTTTAGTTAGCTCTAAAACGTTGTAAACTAACGTATTACAACAGTTTCGTCAATGGGAACAGCGTAGAACTTATTATTACAACGGTTTCTTATAGTTCCCCATGAAACTTAGTGAAAACTAAGCCCCGTAATAAGAGTTCACCTAAATATCTTTTAAACTACGCATTTCCCATTGAATAAAACGGTTTAGTTAGCTCTAAAACGTTGTAAACTAACGTATTACAACAGTTTCGTCAATGGGAACAGCGTAGAACTTATTATTACAACGGTTTCTTATAGTTCCCCATGAAACTTAGTGAAAACTAAGCCCCGTAATAAGAGTTCACCTAAATATCTTTTAAACTACGCATTTCCCATTGAATAAAACGGTTTAGTTAGCTCTAAAACGTTGTAAACTAACGTATTACAACAGTTTCGTCAATGGGAACAGCGTAGAACTTATTATTACAACGGTTTCTTATAGTTCCCCATGAAACTTAGTGAAAACTAAGCCCCGTAATAAGAGTTCACCTAAATATCTTTTAAACTACGCATTTCCCATTGAATAAAACGGTTTAGTTAGCTCTAAAACGTTGTAAACTAACGTATTACAACAGTTTCGTCAATGGGAACAGCGTAGAACTTATTATTACAACGGTTTCTTATAGTTCCCCATGAAACTTAGTGAAAACTAAGCCCCGTAATAAGAGTTCACCTAAATATCTTTTAAACTACGCATTTCCCATTGAATAAAACGGTTTAGTTAGCTCTAAAACGTTGTAAACTAACGTATTACAACAGTTTCGTCAATGGGAACAGCGTAGAACTTATTATTACAACGGTTTCTTATAGTTCCCCATGAAACTTAGTGAAAACTAAGCCCCGTAATAAGAGTTCACCTAAATATCTTTTAAACTACGCATTTCCCATTGAATAAAACGGTTTAGTTAGCTCTAAAACGTTGTAAACTAACGTATTACAACAGTTTCGTCAATGGGAACAGCGTAGAACTTATTATTACAACGGTTTCTTATAGTTCCCCATGAAACTTAGTGAAAACTAAGCCCCGTAATAAGAGTTCACCTAAATATCTTTTAAACTACGCATTTCCCATTGAATAAAACGGTTTAGTTAGCTCTAAAACGTTGTAAACTAACGTATTACAACAGTTTCGTCAATGGGAACAGCGTAGAACTTATTATTACAACGGTTTCTTATAGTTCCCCATGAAACTTAGTGAAAACTAAGCCCCGTAATAAGAGTTCACCTAAATATCTTTTAAACTACGCATTTCCCATTGAATAAAACGGTTTAGTTAGCTCTAAAACGTTGTAAACTAACGTATTACAACAGTTTCGTCAATGGGAACAGCGTAGAACTTATTATTACAACGGTTTCTTATAGTTCCCCATGAAACTTAGTGAAAACTAAGCCCCGTAATAAGAGTTCACCTAAATATCTTTTAAACTACGCATTTCCCATTGAATAAAACGGTTTAGTTAGCTCTAAAACGTTGTAAACTAACGTATTACAACAGTTTCGTCAATGGGAACAGCGTAGAACTTATTATTACAACGGTTTCTTATAGTTCCCCATGAAACTTAGTGAAAACTAAGCCCCGTAATAAGAGTTCACCTAAATATCTTTTAAACTACGCATTTCCCATTGAATAAAACGGTTTAGTTAGCTCTAAAACGTTGTAAACTAACGTATTACAACAGTTTCGTCAATGGGAACAGCGTAGAACTTATTATTACAACGGTTTCTTATAGTTCCCCATGAAACTTAGTGAAAACTAAGCCCCGTAATAAGAGTTCACCTAAATATCTTTTAAACTACGCATTTCCCATTGAATAAAACGGTTTAGTTAGCTCTAAAACGTTGTAAACTAACGTATTACAACAGTTTCGTCAATGGGAACAGCGTAGAACTTATTATTACAACGGTTTCTTATAGTTCCCCATGAAACTTAGTGAAAACTAAGCCCCGTAATAAGAGTTCACCTAAATATCTTTTAAACTACGCATTTCCCATTGAATAAAACGGTTTAGTTAGCTCTAAAACGTTGTAAACTAACGTATTACAACAGTTTCGTCAATGGGAACAGCGTAGAACTTATTATTACAACGGTTTCTTATAGTTCCCCATGAAACTTAGTGAAAACTAAGCCCCGTAATAAGAGTTCACCTAAATATCTTTTAAACTACGCATTTCCCATTGAATAAAACGGTTTAGTTAGCTCTAAAACGTTGTAAACTAACGTATTACAACAGTTTCGTCAATGGGAACAGCGTAGAACTTATTATTACAACGGTTTCTTATAGTTCCCCATGAAACTTAGTGAAAACTAAGCCCCGTAATAAGAGTTCACCTAAATATCTTTTAAACTACGCATTTCCCATTGAATAAAACGGTTTAGTTAGCTCTAAAACGTTGTAAACTAACGTATTACAACAGTTTCGTCAATGGGAACAGCGTAGAACTTATTATTACAACGGTTTCTTATAGTTCCCCATGAAACTTAGTGAAAACTAAGCCCCGTAATAAGAGTTCACCTAAATATCTTTTAAACTACGCATTTCCCATTGAATAAAACGGTCTAGTTAGCTCTAAAACGTTGTAAACTAACGTATTACAACAGTTTCGTCAATGGGAACAGCGTAGAACTTATTATTACAACGGTTTCTTATAGTTCCCCATGAAACTTAGTGAAAACTAAGCCCCGTAATAAGAGTTCACCTAAATATCTTTTAAACTACGCATTTCCCATTGAATAAAACGGTTTAGTTAGCTCTAAAACGTTGTAAACTAACGTATTACAACAGTTTCGTCAATGGGAACAGCGTAGAACTTATTATTACAACGGTTTCTTATAGTTCCCCATGAAACTTAGTGAAAACTAAGCCCCGTAATAAGAGTTCACCTAAATATCTTTTAAACTACGCATTTCCCATTGAATAAAACGGTTTAGTTAGCTCTAAAACGTTGTAAACTAACGTATTACAACAGTTTCGTCAATGGGAACAGCGTAGAACTTATTATTACAACGGTTTCTTATAGTTCCCCATGAAACTTAGTGAAAACTAAGCCCCGTAATAAGAGTTCACCTAAATATCTTTTAAACTACGCATTTCCCATTGAATAAAACGGTTTAGTTAGCTCTAAAACGTTGTAAACTAACGTATTACAACAGTTTCGTCAATGGGAACAGCGTAGAACTTATTATTACAACGGTTTCTTATAGTTCCCCATGAAACTTAGTGAAAACTAAGCCCCGTAATAAGAGTTCACCTAAATATCTTTTAAACTACGCATTTCCCATTGAATAAAACGGTTTAGTTAGCTCTAAAACGTTGTAAACTAACGTATTACAACAGTTTCGTCAATGGGAACAGCGTAGAACTTATTATTACAACGGTTTCTTATAGTTCCCCATGAAACTTAGTGAAAACTAAGCCCCGTAATAAGAGTTCACCTAAATATCTTTTAAACTACGCATTTCCCATTGAATAAAACGGTTTAGTTAGCTCTAAAACGTTGTAAACTAACGTATTACAACAGTTTCGTCAATGGGAACAGCGTAGAACTTATTATTACAACGGTTTCTTATAGTTCCCCATGAAACTTAGTGAAAACTAAGCCCCGTAATAAGAGTTCACCTAAATATCTTTTAAACTACGCATTTCCCATTGAATAAAACGGTTTAGTTAGCTCTAAAACGTTGTAAACTAACGTATTACAACAGTTTCGTCAATGGGAACAGCGTAGAACTTATTATTACAACGGTTTCTTATAGTTCCCCATGAAACTTAGTGAAAACTAAGCCCCGTAATAAGAGTTCACCTAAATATCTTTTAAACTACGCATTTCCCATTGAATAAAACGGTTTAGTTAGCTCTAAAACGTTGTAAACTAACGTATTACAACAGTTTCGTCAATGGGAACAGCGTAGAACTTATTATTACAACGGTTTCTTATAGTTCCCCATGAAACTTAGTGAAAACTAAGCCCCGTAATAAGAGTTCACCTAAATATCTTTTAAACTACGCATTTCCCATTGAATAAAACGGTTTAGTTAGCTCTAAAACGTTGTAAACTAACGTATTACAACAGTTTCGTCAATGGGAACAGCGTAGAACTTATTATTACAACGGTTTCTTATAGTTCCCCATGAAACTTAGTGAAAACTAAGCCCCGTAATAAGAGTTCACCTAAATATCTTTTAAACTACGCATTTCCCATTGAATAAAACGGTTTAGTTAGCTCTAAAACGTTGTAAACTAACGTATTACAACAGTTTCGTCAATGGGAACAGCGTAGAACTTATTATTACAACGGTTTCTTATAGTTCCCCATGAAACTTAGTGAAAACTAAGCCCCGTAATAAGAGTTCACCTAAATATCTTTTAAACTACGCATTTCCCATTGAATAAAACGGTTTAGTTAGCTCTAAAACGTTGTAAACTAACGTATTACAACAGTTTCGTCAATGGGAACAGCGTAGAACTTATTATTACAACGGTTTCTTATAGTTCCCCATGAAACTTAGTGAAAACTAAGCCCCGTAATAAGAGTTCACCTAAATATCTTTTAAACTACGCATTTCCCATTGAATAAAACGGTTTAGTTAGCTCTAAAACGTTGTAAACTAACGTATTACAACAGTTTCGTCAATGGGAACAGCGTAGAACTTATTATTACAACGGTTTCTTATAGTTCCCCATGAAACTTAGTGAAAACTAAGCCCCGTAATAAGAGTTCACCTAAATATCTTTTAAACTACGCATTTCCCATTGAATAAAACGGTTTAGTTAGCTCTAAAACGTTGTAAACTAACGTATTACAACAGTTTCGTCAATGGGAACAGCGTAGAACTTATTATTACAACGGTTTCTTATAGTTCCCCATGAAACTTAGTGAAAACTAAGCCCCGTAATAAGAGTTCACCTAAATATCTTTTAAACTACGCATTTCCCATTGAATAAAACGGTTTAGTTAGCTCTAAAACGTTGTAAACTAACGTATTACAACAGTTTCGTCAATGGGAACAGCGTAGAACTTATTATTACAACGGTTTCTTATAGTTCCCCATGAAACTTAGTGAAAACTAAGCCCCGTAATAAGAGTTCACCTAAATATCTTTTAAACTACGCATTTCCCATTGAATAAAACGGTTTAGTTAGCTCTAAAACGTTGTAAACTAACGTATTACAACAGTTTCGTCAATGGGAACAGCGTAGAACTTATTATTACAACGGTTTCTTATAGTTCCCCATGAAACTTAGTGAAAACTAAGCCCCGTAATAAGAGTTCACCTAAATATCTTTTAAACTACGCATTTCCCATTGAATAAAACGGTTTAGTTAGCTCTAAAACGTTGTAAACTAACGTATTACAACAGTTTCGTCAATGGGAACAGCGTAGAACTTATTATTACAACGGTTTCTTATAGTTCCCCATGAAACTTAGTGAAAACTAAGCCCCGTAATAAGAGTTCACCTAAATATCTTTTAAACTACGCATTTCCCATTGAATAAAACGGTTTAGTTAGCTCTAAAACGTTGTAAACTAACGTATTACAACAGTTTCGTCAATGGGAACAGCGTAGAACTTATTATTACAACGGTTTCTTATAGTTCCCCATGAAACTTAGTGAAAACTAAGCCCCGTAATAAGAGTTCACCTAAATATCTTTTAAACTACGCATTTCCCATTGAATAAAACGGTTTAGTTAGCTCTAAAACGTTGTAAACTAACGTATTACAACAGTTTCGTCAATGGGAACAGCGTAGAACTTATTATTACAACGGTTTCTTATAGTTCCCCATGAAACTTAGTGAAAACTAAGCCCCGTAATAAGAGTTCACCTAAATATCTTTTAAACTACGCATTTCCCATTGAATAAAACGGTTTAGTTAGCTCTAAAACGTTGTAAACTAACGTATTACAACAGTTTCGTCAATGGGAACAGCGTAGAACTTATTATTACAACGGTTTCTTATAGTTCCCCATGAAACTTAGTGAAAACTAAGCCCCGTAATAAGAGTTCACCTAAATATCTTTTAAACTACGCATTTCCCATTGAATAAAACGGTTTAGTTAGCTCTAAAACGTTGTAAACTAACGTATTACAACAGTTTCGTCAATGGGAACAGCGTAGAACTTATTATTACAACGGTTTCTTATAGTTCCCCATGAAACTTAGTGAAAACTAAGCCCCGTAATAAGAGTTCACCTAAATATCTTTTAAACTACGCATTTCCCATTGAATAAAACGGTTTAGTTAGCTCTAAAACGTTGTAAACTAACGTATTACAACAGTTTCGTCAATGGGAACAGCGTAGAACTTATTATTACAACGGTTTCTTATAGTTCCCCATGAAACTTAGTGAAAACTAAGCCCCGTAATAAGAGTTCACCTAAATATCTTTTAAACTACGCATTTCCCATTGAATAAAACGGTTTAGTTAGCTCTAAAACGTTGTAAACTAACGTATTACAACAGTTTCGTCAATGGGAACAGCGTAGAACTTATTATTACAACGGTTTCTTATAGTTCCCCATGAAACTTAGTGAAAACTAAGCCCCGTAATAAGAGTTCACCTAAATATCTTTTAAACTACGCATTTCCCATTGAATAAAACGGTTTAGTTAGCTCTAAAACGTTGTAAACTAACGTATTACAACAGTTTCGTCAATGGGAACAGCGTAGAACTTATTATTACAACGGTTTCTTATAGTTCCCCATGAAACTTAGTGAAAACTAAGCCCCGTAATAAGAGTTCACCTAAATATCTTTTAAACTACGCATTTCCCATTGAATAAAACGGTTTAGTTAGCTCTAAAACGTTGTAAACTAACGTATTACAACAGTTTCGTCAATGGGAACAGCGTAGAACTTATTATTACAACGGTTTCTTATAGTTCCCCATGAAACTTAGTGAAAACTAAGCCCCGTAATAAGAGTTCACCTAAATATCTTTTAAACTACGCATTTCCCATTGAATAAAACGGTTTAGTTAGCTCTAAAACGTTGTAAACTAACGTATTACAACAGTTTCGTCAATGGGAACAGCGTAGAACTTATTATTACAACGGTTTCTTATAGTTCCCCATGAAACTTAGTGAAAACTAAGCCCCGTAATAAGAGTTCACCTAAATATCTTTTAAACTACGCATTTCCCATTGAATAAAACGGTTTAGTTAGCTCTAAAACGTTGTAAACTAACGTATTACAACAGTTTCGTCAATGGGAACAGCGTAGAACTTATTATTACAACGGTTTCTTATAGTTCCCCATGAAACTTAGTGAAAACTAAGCCCCGTAATAAGAGTTCACCTAAATATCTTTTAAACTACGCATTTCCCATTGAATAAAACGGTTTAGTTAGCTCTAAAACGTTGTAAACTAACGTATTACAACAGTTTCGTCAATGGGAACAGCGTAGAACTTATTATTACAACGGTTTCTTATAGTTCCCCATGAAACTTAGTGAAAACTAAGCCCCGTAATAAGAGTTCACCTAAATATCTTTTAAACTACGCATTTCCCATTGAATAAAACGGTTTAGTTAGCTCTAAAACGTTGTAAACTAACGTATTACAACAGTTTCGTCAATGGGAACAGCGTAGAACTTATTATTACAACGGTTTCTTATAGTTCCCCATGAAACTTAGTGAAAACTAAGCCCCGTAATAAGAGTTCACCTAAATATCTTTTAAACTACGCATTTCCCATTGAATAAAACGGTTTAGTTAGCTCTAAAACGTTGTAAACTAACGTATTACAACAGTTTCGTCAATGGGAACAGCGTAGAACTTATTATTACAACGGTTTCTTATAGTTCCCCATGAAACTTAGTGAAAACTAAGCCCCGTAATAAGAGTTCACCTAAATATCTTTTAAACTACGCATTTCCCATTGAATAAAACGGTTTAGTTAGCTCTAAAACGTTGTAAACTAACGTATTACAACAGTTTCGTCAATGGGAACAGCGTAGAACTTATTATTACAACGGTTTCTTATAGTTCCCCATGAAACTTAGTGAAAACTAAGCCCCGTAATAAGAGTTCACCTAAATATCTTTTAAACTACGCATTTCCCATTGAATAAAACGGTTTAGTTAGCTCTAAAACGTTGTAAACTAACGTATTACAACAGTTTCGTCAATGGGAACAGCGTAGAACTTATTATTACAACGGTTTCTTATAGTTCCCCATGAAACTTAGTGAAAACTAAGCCCCGTAATAAGAGTTCACCTAAATATCTTTTAAACTACGCATTTCCCATTGAATAAAACGGTTTAGTTAGCTCTAAAACGTTGTAAACTAACGTATTACAACAGTTTCGTCAATGGGAACAGCGTAGAACTTATTATTACAACGGTTTCTTATAGTTCCCCATGAAACTTAGTGAAAACTAAGCCCCGTAATAAGAGTTCACCTAAATATCTTTTAAACTACGCATTTCCCATTGAATAAAACGGTTTAGTTAGCTCTAAAACGTTGTAAACTAACGTATTACAACAGTTTCGTCAATGGGAACAGCGTAGAACTTATTATTACAACGGTTTCTTATAGTTCCCCATGAAACTTAGTGAAAACTAAGCCCCGTAATAAGAGTTCACCTAAATATCTTTTAAACTACGCATTTCCCATTGAATAAAACGGTTTAGTTAGCTCTAAAACGTTGTAAACTAACGTATTACAACAGTTTCGTCAATGGGAACAGCGTAGAACTTATTATTACAACGGTTTCTTATAGTTCCCCATGAAACTTAGTGAAAACTAAGCCCCGTAATAAGAGTTCACCTAAATATCTTTTAAACTACGCATTTCCCATTGAATAAAACGGTTTAGTTAGCTCTAAAACGTTGTAAACTAACGTATTACAACAGTTTCGTCAATGGGAACAGCGTAGAACTTATTATTACAACGGTTTCTTATAGTTCCCCATGAAACTTAGTGAAAACTAAGCCCCGTAATAAGAGTTCACCTAAATATCTTTTAAACTACGCATTTCCCATTGAATAAAACGGTTTAGTTAGCTCTAAAACGTTGTAAACTAACGTATTACAACAGTTTCGTCAATGGGAACAGCGTAGAACTTATTATTACAACGGTTTCTTATAGTTCCCCATGAAACTTAGTGAAAACTAAGCCCCGTAATAAGAGTTCACCTAAATATCTTTTAAACTACGCATTTCCCATTGAATAAAACGGTTTAGTTAGCTCTAAAACGTTGTAAACTAACGTATTACAACAGTTTCGTCAATGGGAACAGCGTAGAACTTATTATTACAACGGTTTCTTATAGTTCCCCATGAAACTTAGTGAAAACTAAGCCCCGTAATAAGAGTTCACCTAAATATCTTTTAAACTACGCATTTCCCATTGAATAAAACGGTTTAGTTAGCTCTAAAACGTTGTAAACTAACGTATTACAACAGTTTCGTCAATGGGAACAGCGTAGAACTTATTATTACAACGGTTTCTTATAGTTCCCCATGAAACTTAGTGAAAACTAAGCCCCGTAATAAGAGTTCACCTAAATATCTTTTAAACTACGCATTTCCCATTGAATAAAACGGTTTAGTTAGCTCTAAAACGTTGTAAACTAACGTATTACAACAGTTTCGTCAATGGGAACAGCGTAGAACTTATTATTACAACGGTTTCTTATAGTTCCCCATGAAACTTAGTGAAAACTAAGCCCCGTAATAAGAGTTCACCTAAATATCTTTTAAACTACGCATTTCCCATTGAATAAAACGGTTTAGTTAGCTCTAAAACGTTGTAAACTAACGTATTACAACAGTTTCGTCAATGGGAACAGCGTAGAACTTATTATTACAACGGTTTCTTATAGTTCCCCATGAAACTTAGTGAAAACTAAGCCCCGTAATAAGAGTTCACCTAAATATCTTTTAAACTACGCATTTCCCATTGAATAAAACGGTTTAGTTAGCTCTAAAACGTTGTAAACTAACGTATTACAACAGTTTCGTCAATGGGAACAGCGTAGAACTTATTATTACAACGGTTTCTTATAGTTCCCCATGAAACTTAGTGAAAACTAAGCCCCGTAATAAGAGTTCACCTAAATATCTTTTAAACTACGCATTTCCCATTGAATAAAACGGTTTAGTTAGCTCTAAAACGTTGTAAACTAACGTATTACAACAGTTTCGTCAATGGGAACAGCGTAGAACTTATTATTACAACGGTTTCTTATAGTTCCCCATGAAACTTAGTGAAAACTAAGCCCCGTAATAAGAGTTCACCTAAATATCTTTTAAACTACGCATTTCCCATTGAATAAAACGGTTTAGTTAGCTCTAAAACGTTGTAAACTAACGTATTACAACAGTTTCGTCAATGGGAACAGCGTAGAACTTATTATTACAACGGTTTCTTATAGTTCCCCATGAAACTTAGTGAAAACTAAGCCCCGTAATAAGAGTTCACCTAAATATCTTTTAAACTACGCATTTCCCATTGAATAAAACGGTTTAGTTAGCTCTAAAACGTTGTAAACTAACGTATTACAACAGTTTCGTCAATGGGAACAGCGTAGAACTTATTATTACAACGGTTTCTTATAGTTCCCCATGAAACTTAGTGAAAACTAAGCCCCGTAATAAGAGTTCACCTAAATATCTTTTAAACTACGCATTTCCCATTGAATAAAACGGTTTAGTTAGCTCTAAAACGTTGTAAACTAACGTATTACAACAGTTTCGTCAATGGGAACAGCGTAGAACTTATTATTACAACGGTTTCTTATAGTTCCCCATGAAACTTAGTGAAAACTAAGCCCCGTAATAAGAGTTCACCTAAATATCTTTTAAACTACGCATTTCCCATTGAATAAAACGGTTTAGTTAGCTCTAAAACGTTGTAAACTAACGTATTACAACAGTTTCGTCAATGGGAACAGCGTAGAACTTATTATTACAACGGTTTCTTATAGTTCCCCATGAAACTTAGTGAAAACTAAGCCCCGTAATAAGAGTTCACCTAAATATCTTTTAAACTACGCATTTCCCATTGAATAAAACGGTTTAGTTAGCTCTAAAACGTTGTAAACTAACGTATTACAACAGTTTCGTCAATGGGAACAGCGTAGAACTTATTATTACAACGGTTTCTTATAGTTCCCCATGAAACTTAGTGAAAACTAAGCCCCGTAATAAGAGTTCACCTAAATATCTTTTAAACTACGCATTTCCCATTGAATAAAACGGTTTAGTTAGCTCTAAAACGTTGTAAACTAACGTATTACAACAGTTTCGTCAATGGGAACAGCGTAGAACTTATTATTACAACGGTTTCTTATAGTTCCCCATGAAACTTAGTGAAAACTAAGCCCCGTAATAAGAGTTCACCTAAATATCTTTTAAACTACGCATTTCCCATTGAATAAAACGGTTTAGTTAGCTCTAAAACGTTGTAAACTAACGTATTACAACAGTTTCGTCAATGGGAACAGCGTAGAACTTATTATTACAACGGTTTCTTATAGTTCCCCATGAAACTTAGTGAAAACTAAGCCCCGTAATAAGAGTTCACCTAAATATCTTTTAAACTACGCATTTCCCATTGAATAAAACGGTTTAGTTAGCTCTAAAACGTTGTAAACTAACGTATTACAACAGTTTCGTCAATGGGAACAGCGTAGAACTTATTATTACAACGGTTTCTTATAGTTCCCCATGAAACTTAGTGAAAACTAAGCCCCGTAATAAGAGTTCACCTAAATATCTTTTAAACTACGCATTTCCCATTGAATAAAACGGTTTAGTTAGCTCTAAAACGTTGTAAACTAACGTATTACAACAGTTTCGTCAATGGGAACAGCGTAGAACTTATTATTACAACGGTTTCTTATAGTTCCCCATGAAACTTAGTGAAAACTAAGCCCCGTAATAAGAGTTCACCTAAATATCTTTTAAACTACGCATTTCCCATTGAATAAAACGGTTTAGTTAGCTCTAAAACGTTGTAAACTAACGTATTACAACAGTTTCGTCAATGGGAACAGCGTAGAACTTATTATTACAACGGTTTCTTATAGTTCCCCATGAAACTTAGTGAAAACTAAGCCCCGTAATAAGAGTTCACCTAAATATCTTTTAAACTACGCATTTCCCATTGAATAAAACGGTTTAGTTAGCTCTAAAACGTTGTAAACTAACGTATTACAACAGTTTCGTCAATGGGAACAGCGTAGAACTTATTATTACAACGGTTTCTTATAGTTCCCCATGAAACTTAGTGAAAACTAAGCCCCGTAATAAGAGTTCACCTAAATATCTTTTAAACTACGCATTTCCCATTGAATAAAACGGTTTAGTTAGCTCTAAAACGTTGTAAACTAACGTATTACAACAGTTTCGTCAATGGGAACAGCGTAGAACTTATTATTACAACGGTTTCTTATAGTTCCCCATGAAACTTAGTGAAAACTAAGCCCCGTAATAAGAGTTCACCTAAATATCTTTTAAACTACGCATTTCCCATTGAATAAAACGGTTTAGTTAGCTCTAAAACGTTGTAAACTAACGTATTACAACAGTTTCGTCAATGGGAACAGCGTAGAACTTATTATTACAACGGTTTCTTATAGTTCCCCATGAAACTTAGTGAAAACTAAGCCCCGTAATAAGAGTTCACCTAAATATCTTTTAAACTACGCATTTCCCATTGAATAAAACGGTTTAGTTAGCTCTAAAACGTTGTAAACTAACGTATTACAACAGTTTCGTCAATGGGAACAGCGTAGAACTTATTATTACAACGGTTTCTTATAGTTCCCCATGAAACTTAGTGAAAACTAAGCCCCGTAATAAGAGTTCACCTAAATATCTTTTAAACTACGCATTTCCCATTGAATAAAACGGTTTAGTTAGCTCTAAAACGTTGTAAACTAACGTATTACAACAGTTTCGTCAATGGGAACAGCGTAGAACTTATTATTACAACGGTTTCTTATAGTTCCCCATGAAACTTAGTGAAAACTAAGCCCCGTAATAAGAGTTCACCTAAATATCTTTTAAACTACGCATTTCCCATTGAATAAAACGGTTTAGTTAGCTCTAAAACGTTGTAAACTAACGTATTACAACAGTTTCGTCAATGGGAACAGCGTAGAACTTATTATTACAACGGTTTCTTATAGTTCCCCATGAAACTTAGTGAAAACTAAGCCCCGTAATAAGAGTTCACCTAAATATCTTTTAAACTACGCATTTCCCATTGAATAAAACGGTTTAGTTAGCTCTAAAACGTTGTAAACTAACGTATTACAACAGTTTCGTCAATGGGAACAGCGTAGAACTTATTATTACAACGGTTTCTTATAGTTCCCCATGAAACTTAGTGAAAACTAAGCCCCGTAATAAGAGTTCACCTAAATATCTTTTAAACTACGCATTTCCCATTGAATAAAACGGTTTAGTTAGCTCTAAAACGTTGTAAACTAACGTATTACAACAGTTTCGTCAATGGGAACAGCGTAGAACTTATTATTACAACGGTTTCTTATAGTTCCCCATGAAACTTAGTGAAAACTAAGCCCCGTAATAAGAGTTCACCTAAATATCTTTTAAACTACGCATTTCCCATTGAATAAAACGGTTTAGTTAGCTCTAAAACGTTGTAAACTAACGTATTACAACAGTTTCGTCAATGGGAACAGCGTAGAACTTATTATTACAACGGTTTCTTATAGTTCCCCATGAAACTTAGTGAAAACTAAGCCCCGTAATAAGAGTTCACCTAAATATCTTTTAAACTACGCATTTCCCATTGAATAAAACGGTTTAGTTAGCTCTAAAACGTTGTAAACTAACGTATTACAACAGTTTCGTCAATGGGAACAGCGTAGAACTTATTATTACAACGGTTTCTTATAGTTCCCCATGAAACTTAGTGAAAACTAAGCCCCGTAATAAGAGTTCACCTAAATATCTTTTAAACTACGCATTTCCCATTGAATAAAACGGTTTAGTTAGCTCTAAAACGTTGTAAACTAACGTATTACAACAGTTTCGTCAATGGGAACAGCGTAGAACTTATTATTACAACGGTTTCTTATAGTTCCCCATGAAACTTAGTGAAAACTAAGCCCCGTAATAAGAGTTCACCTAAATATCTTTTAAACTACGCATTTCCCATTGAATAAAACGGTTTAGTTAGCTCTAAAACGTTGTAAACTAACGTATTACAACAGTTTCGTCAATGGGAACAGCGTAGAACTTATTATTACAACGGTTTCTTATAGTTCCCCATGAAACTTAGTGAAAACTAAGCCCCGTAATAAGAGTTCACCTAAATATCTTTTAAACTACGCATTTCCCATTGAATAAAACGGTTTAGTTAGCTCTAAAACGTTGTAAACTAACGTATTACAACAGTTTCGTCAATGGGAACAGCGTAGAACTTATTATTACAACGGTTTCTTATAGTTCCCCATGAAACTTAGTGAAAACTAAGCCCCGTAATAAGAGTTCACCTAAATATCTTTTAAACTACGCATTTCCCATTGAATAAAACGGTTTAGTTAGCTCTAAAACGTTGTAAACTAACGTATTACAACAGTTTCGTCAATGGGAACAGCGTAGAACTTATTATTACAACGGTTTCTTATAGTTCCCCATGAAACTTAGTGAAAACTAAGCCCCGTAATAAGAGTTCACCTAAATATCTTTTAAACTACGCATTTCCCATTGAATAAAACGGTTTAGTTAGCTCTAAAACGTTGTAAACTAACGTATTACAACAGTTTCGTCAATGGGAACAGCGTAGAACTTATTATTACAACGGTTTCTTATAGTTCCCCATGAAACTTAGTGAAAACTAAGCCCCGTAATAAGAGTTCACCTAAATATCTTTTAAACTACGCATTTCCCATTGAATAAAACGGTTTAGTTAGCTCTAAAACGTTGTAAACTAACGTATTACAACAGTTTCGTCAATGGGAACAGCGTAGAACTTATTATTACAACGGTTTCTTATAGTTCCCCATGAAACTTAGTGAAAACTAAGCCCCGTAATAAGAGTTCACCTAAATATCTTTTAAACTACGCATTTCCCATTGAATAAAACGGTTTAGTTAGCTCTAAAACGTTGTAAACTAACGTATTACAACAGTTTCGTCAATGGGAACAGCGTAGAACTTATTATTACAACGGTTTCTTATAGTTCCCCATGAAACTTAGTGAAAACTAAGCCCCGTAATAAGAGTTCACCTAAATATCTTTTAAACTACGCATTTCCCATTGAATAAAACGGTTTAGTTAGCTCTAAAACGTTGTAAACTAACGTATTACAACAGTTTCGTCAATGGGAACAGCGTAGAACTTATTATTACAACGGTTTCTTATAGTTCCCCATGAAACTTAGTGAAAACTAAGCCCCGTAATAAGAGTTCACCTAAATATCTTTTAAACTACGCATTTCCCATTGAATAAAACGGTTTAGTTAGCTCTAAAACGTTGTAAACTAACGTATTACAACAGTTTCGTCAATGGGAACAGCGTAGAACTTATTATTACAACGGTTTCTTATAGTTCCCCATGAAACTTAGTGAAAACTAAGCCCCGTAATAAGAGTTCACCTAAATATCTTTTAAACTACGCATTTCCCATTGAATAAAACGGTTTAGTTAGCTCTAAAACGTTGTAAACTAACGTATTACAACAGTCTCGTCAATGGGAACAGCGTAGAACTTATTATTACAACGGTTTCTTATAGTTCCCCATGAAACTTAGTGAAAACTAAGCCCCGTAATAAGAGTTCACCTAAATATCTTTTAAACTACGCATTTCCCATTGAATAAAACGGTTTAGTTAGCTCTAAAACGTTGTAAACTAACGTATTACAACAGTTTCGTCAATGGGAACAGCGTAGAACTTATTATTACAACGGTTTCTTATAGTTCCCCATGAAACTTAGTGAAAACTAAGCCCCGTAATAAGAGTTCACCTAAATATCTTTTAAACTACGCATTTCCCATTGAATAAAACGGTTTAGTTAGCTCTAAAACGTTGTAAACTAACGTATTACAACAGTTTCGTCAATGGGAACAGCGTAGAACTTATTATTACAACGGTTTCTTATAGTTCCCCATGAAACTTAGTGAAAACTAAGCCCCGTAATAAGAGTTCACCTAAATATCTTTTAAACTACGCATTTCCCATTGAATAAAACGGTTTAGTTAGCTCTAAAACGTTGTAAACTAACGTATTACAACAGTTTCGTCAATGGGAACAGCGTAGAACTTATTATTACAACGGTTTCTTATAGTTCCCCATGAAACTTAGTGAAAACTAAGCCCCGTAATAAGAGTTCACCTAAATATCTTTTAAACTACGCATTTCCCATTGAATAAAACGGTTTAGTTAGCTCTAAAACGTTGTAAACTAACGTATTACAACAGTTTCGTCAATGGGAACAGCGTAGAACTTATTATTACAACGGTTTCTTATAGTTCCCCATGAAACTTAGTGAAAACTAAGCCCCGTAATAAGAGTTCACCTAAATATCTTTTAAACTACGCATTTCCCATTGAATAAAACGGTTTAGTTAGCTCTAAAACGTTGTAAACTAACGTATTACAACAGTTTCGTCAATGGGAACAGCGTAGAACTTATTATTACAACGGTTTCTTATAGTTCCCCATGAAACTTAGTGAAAACTAAGCCCCGTAATAAGAGTTCACCTAAATATCTTTTAAACTACGCATTTCCCATTGAATAAAACGGTTTAGTTAGCTCTAAAACGTTGTAAACTAACGTATTACAACAGTTTCGTCAATGGGAACAGCGTAGAACTTATTATTACAACGGTTTCTTATAGTTCCCCATGAAACTTAGTGAAAACTAAGCCCCGTAATAAGAGTTCACCTAAATATCTTTTAAACTACGCATTTCCCATTGAATAAAACGGTTTAGTTAGCTCTAAAACGTTGTAAACTAACGTATTACAACAGTTTCGTCAATGGGAACAGCGTAGAACTTATTATTACAACGGTTTCTTATAGTTCCCCATGAAACTTAGTGAAAACTAAGCCCCGTAATAAGAGTTCACCTAAATATCTTTTAAACTACGCATTTCCCATTGAATAAAACGGTTTAGTTAGCTCTAAAACGTTGTAAACTAACGTATTACAACAGTTTCGTCAATGGGAACAGCGTAGAACTTATTATTACAACGGTTTCTTATAGTTCCCCATGAAACTTAGTGAAAACTAAGCCCCGTAATAAGAGTTCACCTAAATATCTTTTAAACTACGCATTTCCCATTGAATAAAACGGTTTAGTTAGCTCTAAAACGTTGTAAACTAACGTATTACAACAGTTTCGTCAATGGGAACAGCGTAGAACTTATTATTACAACGGTTTCTTATAGTTCCCCATGAAACTTAGTGAAAACTAAGCCCCGTAATAAGAGTTCACCTAAATATCTTTTAAACTACGCATTTCCCATTGAATAAAACGGTTTAGTTAGCTCTAAAACGTTGTAAACTAACGTATTACAACAGTTTCGTCAATGGGAACAGCGTAGAACTTATTATTACAACGGTTTCTTATAGTTCCCCATGAAACTTAGTGAAAACTAAGCCCCGTAATAAGAGTTCACCTAAATATCTTTTAAACTACGCATTTCCCATTGAATAAAACGGTTTAGTTAGCTCTAAAACGTTGTAAACTAACGTATTACAACAGTTTCGTCAATGGGAACAGCGTAGAACTTATTATTACAACGGTTTCTTATAGTTCCCCATGAAACTTAGTGAAAACTAAGCCCCGTAATAAGAGTTCACCTAAATATCTTTTAAACTACGCATTTCCCATTGAATAAAACGGTTTAGTTAGCTCTAAAACGTTGTAAACTAACGTATTACAACAGTTTCGTCAATGGGAACAGCGTAGAACTTATTATTACAACGGTTTCTTATAGTTCCCCATGAAACTTAGTGAAAACTAAGCCCCGTAATAAGAGTTCACCTAAATATCTTTTAAACTACGCATTTCCCATTGAATAAAACGGTTTAGTTAGCTCTAAAACGTTGTAAACTAACGTATTACAACAGTTTCGTCAATGGGAACAGCGTAGAACTTATTATTACAACGGTTTCTTATAGTTCCCCATGAAACTTAGTGAAAACTAAGCCCCGTAATAAGAGTTCACCTAAATATCTTTTAAACTACGCATTTCCCATTGAATAAAACGGTTTAGTTAGCTCTAAAACGTTGTAAACTAACGTATTACAACAGTTTCGTCAATGGGAACAGCGTAGAACTTATTATTACAACGGTTTCTTATAGTTCCCCATGAAACTTAGTGAAAACTAAGCCCCGTAATAAGAGTTCACCTAAATATCTTTTAAACTACGCATTTCCCATTGAATAAAACGGTTTAGTTAGCTCTAAAACGTTGTAAACTAACGTATTACAACAGTTTCGTCAATGGGAACAGCGTAGAACTTATTATTACAACGGTTTCTTATAGTTCCCCATGAAACTTAGTGAAAACTAAGCCCCGTAATAAGAGTTCACCTAAATATCTTTTAAACTACGCATTTCCCATTGAATAAAACGGTTTAGTTAGCTCTAAAACGTTGTAAACTAACGTATTACAACAGTTTCGTCAATGGGAACAGCGTAGAACTTATTATTACAACGGTTTCTTATAGTTCCCCATGAAACTTAGTGAAAACTAAGCCCCGTAATAAGAGTTCACCTAAATATCTTTTAAACTACGCATTTCCCATTGAATAAAACGGTTTAGTTAGCTCTAAAACGTTGTAAACTAACGTATTACAACAGTTTCGTCAATGGGAACAGCGTAGAACTTATTATTACAACGGTTTCTTATAGTTCCCCATGAAACTTAGTGAAAACTAAGCCCCGTAATAAGAGTTCACCTAAATATCTTTTAAACTACGCATTTCCCATTGAATAAAACGGTTTAGTTAGCTCTAAAACGTTGTAAACTAACGTATTACAACAGTTTCGTCAATGGGAACAGCGTAGAACTTATTATTACAACGGTTTCTTATAGTTCCCCATGAAACTTAGTGAAAACTAAGCCCCGTAATAAGAGTTCACCTAAATATCTTTTAAACTACGCATTTCCCATTGAATAAAACGGTTTAGTTAGCTCTAAAACGTTGTAAACTAACGTATTACAACAGTTTCGTCAATGGGAACAGCGTAGAACTTATTATTACAACGGTTTCTTATAGTTCCCCATGAAACTTAGTGAAAACTAAGCCCCGTAATAAGAGTTCACCTAAATATCTTTTAAACTACGCATTTCCCATTGAATAAAACGGTTTAGTTAGCTCTAAAACGTTGTAAACTAACGTATTACAACAGTTTCGTCAATGGGAACAGCGTAGAACTTATTATTACAACGGTTTCTTATAGTTCCCCATGAAACTTAGTGAAAACTAAGCCCCGTAATAAGAGTTCACCTAAATATCTTTTAAACTACGCATTTCCCATTGAATAAAACGGTTTAGTTAGCTCTAAAACGTTGTAAACTAACGTATTACAACAGTTTCGTCAATGGGAACAGCGTAGAACTTATTATTACAACGGTTTCTTATAGTTCCCCATGAAACTTAGTGAAAACTAAGCCCCGTAATAAGAGTTCACCTAAATATCTTTTAAACTACGCATTTCCCATTGAATAAAACGGTTTAGTTAGCTCTAAAACGTTGTAAACTAACGTATTACAACAGTTTCGTCAATGGGAACAGCGTAGAACTTATTATTACAACGGTTTCTTATAGTTCCCCATGAAACTTAGTGAAAACTAAGCCCCGTAATAAGAGTTCACCTAAATATCTTTTAAACTACGCATTTCCCATTGAATAAAACGGTTTAGTTAGCTCTAAAACGTTGTAAACTAACGTATTACAACAGTTTCGTCAATGGGAACAGCGTAGAACTTATTATTACAACGGTTTCTTATAGTTCCCCATGAAACTTAGTGAAAACTAAGCCCCGTAATAAGAGTTCACCTAAATATCTTTTAAACTACGCATTTCCCATTGAATAAAACGGTTTAGTTAGCTCTAAAACGTTGTAAACTAACGTATTACAACAGTTTCGTCAATGGGAACAGCGTAGAACTTATTATTACAACGGTTTCTTATAGTTCCCCATGAAACTTAGTGAAAACTAAGCCCCGTAATAAGAGTTCACCTAAATATCTTTTAAACTACGCATTTCCCATTGAATAAAACGGTTTAGTTAGCTCTAAAACGTTGTAAACTAACGTATTACAACAGTTTCGTCAATGGGAACAGCGTAGAACTTATTATTACAACGGTTTCTTATAGTTCCCCATGAAACTTAGTGAAAACTAAGCCCCGTAATAAGAGTTCACCTAAATATCTTTTAAACTACGCATTTCCCATTGAATAAAACGGTTTAGTTAGCTCTAAAACGTTGTAAACTAACGTATTACAACAGTTTCGTCAATGGGAACAGCGTAGAACTTATTATTACAACGGTTTCTTATAGTTCCCCATGAAACTTAGTGAAAACTAAGCCCCGTAATAAGAGTTCACCTAAATATCTTTTAAACTACGCATTTCCCATTGAATAAAACGGTTTAGTTAGCTCTAAAACGTTGTAAACTAACGTATTACAACAGTTTCGTCAATGGGAACAGCGTAGAACTTATTATTACAACGGTTTCTTATAGTTCCCCATGAAACTTAGTGAAAACTAAGCCCCGTAATAAGAGTTCACCTAAATATCTTTTAAACTACGCATTTCCCATTGAATAAAACGGTTTAGTTAGCTCTAAAACGTTGTAAACTAACGTATTACAACAGTTTCGTCAATGGGAACAGCGTAGAACTTATTATTACAACGGTTTCTTATAGTTCCCCATGAAACTTAGTGAAAACTAAGCCCCGTAATAAGAGTTCACCTAAATATCTTTTAAACTACGCATTTCCCATTGAATAAAACGGTTTAGTTAGCTCTAAAACGTTGTAAACTAACGTATTACAACAGTTTCGTCAATGGGAACAGCGTAGAACTTATTATTACAACGGTTTCTTATAGTTCCCCATGAAACTTAGTGAAAACTAAGCCCCGTAATAAGAGTTCACCTAAATATCTTTTAAACTACGCATTTCCCATTGAATAAAACGGTTTAGTTAGCTCTAAAACGTTGTAAACTAACGTATTACAACAGTTTCGTCAATGGGAACAGCGTAGAACTTATTATTACAACGGTTTCTTATAGTTCCCCATGAAACTTAGTGAAAACTAAGCCCCGTAATAAGAGTTCACCTAAATATCTTTTAAACTACGCATTTCCCATTGAATAAAACGGTTTAGTTAGCTCTAAAACGTTGTAAACTAACGTATTACAACAGTTTCGTCAATGGGAACAGCGTAGAACTTATTATTACAACGTCTTATAGTTCCCCATGAAACTTAGTGAAAAACTAAGCCCCGTAATAAGAGTTCACCTAAATATCTTTTAAACTACGCATTTCCCATTGAATAAAACGGTTTAGTTAGCTCTAAAACGTTGTAAACTAACGTATTACAACAGTTTCGTCAATGGGAACAGCGTAGAACTTATTATTACAACGGTTTCTTATAGTTCCCCATGAAACTTAGTGAAAACTAAGCCCCGTAATAAGAGTTCACCTAAATATCTTTTAAACTACGCATTTCCCATTGAATAAAACGGTTTAGTTAGCTCTAAAGCGTTGTAAACTAACGTATTACAACAGTTTCGTCAATGGGAACAGCGTAGAACTTATTATTACAACGGTTTCTTATAGTTCCCCATGAAACTTAGTGAAAACTAAGCCCCGTAATAAGAGTTCACCTAAATATCTTTTAAACTACGCATTTCCCATTGAATAAAACGGTTTAGTTAGCTCTAAAACGTTGTAAACTAACGTATTACAACAGTTTCGTCAATGGGAACAGCGTAGAACTTATTATTACAACGGTTTCTTATAGTTCCCCATGAAACTTAGTGAAAACTAAGCCCCGTAATAAGAGTTCACCTAAATATCTTTTAAACTACGCATTTCCCATTGAATAAAACGGTTTAGTTAGCTCTAAAACGTTGTAAACTAACGTATTACAACAGTTTCGTCAATGGGAACAGCGTAGAACTTATTATTACAACGGTTTCTTATAGTTCCCCATGAAACTTAGTGAAAACTAAGCCCCGTAATAAGAGTTCACCTAAATATCTTTTAAACTACGCATTTCCCATTGAATAAAACGGTTTAGTTAGCTCTAAAACGTTGTAAACTAACGTATTACAACAGTTTCGTCAATGGGAACAGCGTAGAACTTATTATTACAACGGTTTCTTATAGTTCCCCATGAAACTTAGTGAAAACTAAGCCCCGTAATAAGAGTTCACCTAAATATCTTTTAAACTACGCATTTCCCATTGAATAAAACGGTTTAGTTAGCTCTAAAACGTTGTAAACTAACGTATTACAACAGTTTCGTCAATGGGAACAGCGTAGAACTTATTATTACAACGGTTTCTTATAGTTCCCCATGAAACTTAGTGAAAACTAAGCCCCGTAATAAGAGTTCACCTAAATATCTTTTAAACTACGCATTTCCCATTGAATAAAACGGTTTAGTTAGCTCTAAAACGTTGTAAACTAACGTATTACAACAGTTTCGTCAATGGGAACAGCGTAGAACTTATTATTACAACGGTTTCTTATAGTTCCCCATGAAACTTAGTGAAAACTAAGCCCCGTAATAAGAGTTCACCTAAATATCTTTTAAACTACGCATTTCCCATTGAATAAAACGGTTTAGTTAGCTCTAAAACGTTGTAAACTAACGTATTACAACAGTTTCGTCAATGGGAACAGCGTAGAACTTATTATTACAACGGTTTCTTATAGTTCCCCATGAAACTTAGTGAAAACTAAGCCCCGTAATAAGAGTTCACCTAAATATCTTTTAAACTACGCATTTCCCATTGAATAAAACGGTTTAGTTAGCTCTAAAACGTTGTAAACTAACGTATTACAACAGTTTCGTCAATGGGAACAGCGTAGAACTTATTATTACAACGGTTTCTTATAGTTCCCCATGAAACTTAGTGAAAACTAAGCCCCGTAATAAGAGTTCACCTAAATATCTTTTAAACTACGCATTTCCCATTGAATAAAACGGTTTAGTTAGCTCTAAAACGTTGTAAACTAACGTATTACAACAGTTTCGTCAATGGGAACAGCGTAGAACTTATTATTACAACGGTTTCTTATAGTTCCCCATGAAACTTAGTGAAAACTAAGCCCCGTAATAAGAGTTCACCTAAATATCTTTTAAACTACGCATTTCCCATTGAATAAAACGGTTTAGTTAGCTCTAAAACGTTGTAAACTAACGTATTACAACAGTTTCGTCAATGGGAACAGCGTAGAACTTATTATTACAACGGTTTCTTATAGTTCCCCATGAAACTTAGTGAAAACTAAGCCCCGTAATAAGAGTTCACCTAAATATCTTTTAAACTACGCATTTCCCATTGAATAAAACGGTTTAGTTAGCTCTAAAACGTTGTAAACTAACGTATTACAACAGTTTCGTCAATGGGAACAGCGTAGAACTTATTATTACAACGGTTTCTTATAGTTCCCCATGAAACTTAGTGAAAACTAAGCCCCGTAATAAGAGTTCACCTAAATATCTTTTAAACTACGCATTTCCCATTGAATAAAACGGTTTAGTTAGCTCTAAAACGTTGTAAACTAACGTATTACAACAGTTTCGTCAATGGGAACAGCGTAGAACTTATTATTACAACGGTTTCTTATAGTTCCCCATGAAACTTAGTGAAAACTAAGCCCCGTAATAAGAGTTCACCTAAATATCTTTTAAACTACGCATTTCCCATTGAATAAAACGGTTTAGTTAGCTCTAAAACGTTGTAAACTAACGTATTACAACAGTTTCGTCAATGGGAACAGCGTAGAACTTATTATTACAACGGTTTCTTATAGTTCCCCATGAAACTTAGTGAAAACTAAGCCCCGTAATAAGAGTTCACCTAAATATCTTTTAAACTACGCATTTCCCATTGAATAAAACGGTTTAGTTAGCTCTAAAACGTTGTAAACTAACGTATTACAACAGTTTCGTCAATGGGAACAGCGTAGAACTTATTATTACAACGGTTTCTTATAGTTCCCCATGAAACTTAGTGAAAACTAAGCCCCGTAATAAGAGTTCACCTAAATATCTTTTAAACTACGCATTTCCCATTGAATAAAACGGTTTAGTTAGCTCTAAAACGTTGTAAACTAACGTATTACAACAGTTTCGTCAATGGGAACAGCGTAGAACTTATTATTACAACGGTTTCTTATAGTTCCCCATGAAACTTAGTGAAAACTAAGCCCCGTAATAAGAGTTCACCTAAATATCTTTTAAACTACGCATTTCCCATTGAATAAAACGGTTTAGTTAGCTCTAAAACGTTGTAAACTAACGTATTACAACAGTTTCGTCAATGGGAACAGCGTAGAACTTATTATTACAACGGTTTCTTATAGTTCCCCATGAAACTTAGTGAAAACTAAGCCCCGTAATAAGAGTTCACCTAAATATCTTTTAAACTACGCATTTCCCATTGAATAAAACGGTTTAGTTAGCTCTAAAACGTTGTAAACTAACGTATTACAACAGTTTCGTCAATGGGAACAGCGTAGAACTTATTATTACAACGGTTTCTTATAGTTCCCCATGAAACTTAGTGAAAACTAAGCCCCGTAATAAGAGTTCACCTAAATATCTTTTAAACTACGCATTTCCCATTGAATAAAACGGTTTAGTTAGCTCTAAAACGTTGTAAACTAACGTATTACAACAGTTTCGTCAATGGGAACAGCGTAGAACTTATTATTACAACGGTTTCTTATAGTTCCCCATGAAACTTAGTGAAAACTAAGCCCCGTAATAAGAGTTCACCTAAATATCTTTTAAACTACGCATTTCCCATTGAATAAAACGGTTTAGTTAGCTCTAAAACGTTGTAAACTAACGTATTACAACAGTTTCGTCAATGGGAACAGCGTAGAACTTATTATTACAACGGTTTCTTATAGTTCCCCATGAAACTTAGTGAAAACTAAGCCCCGTAATAAGAGTTCACCTAAATATCTTTTAAACTACGCATTTCCCATTGAATAAAACGGTTTAGTTAGCTCTAAAACGTTGTAAACTAACGTATTACAACAGTTTCGTCAATGGGAACAGCGTAGAACTTATTATTACAACGGTTTCTTATAGTTCCCCATGAAACTTAGTGAAAACTAAGCCCCGTAATAAGAGTTCACCTAAATATCTTTTAAACTACGCATTTCCCATTGAATAAAACGGTTTAGTTAGCTCTAAAACGTTGTAAACTAACGTATTACAACAGTTTCGTCAATGGGAACAGCGTAGAACTTATTATTACAACGGTTTCTTATAGTTCCCCATGAAACTTAGTGAAAACTAAGCCCCGTAATAAGAGTTCACCTAAATATCTTTTAAACTACGCATTTCCCATTGAATAAAACGGTTTAGTTAGCTCTAAAACGTTGTAAACTAACGTATTACAACAGTTTCGTCAATGGGAACAGCGTAGAACTTATTATTACAACGGTTTCTTATAGTTCCCCATGAAACTTAGTGAAAACTAAGCCCCGTAATAAGAGTTCACCTAAATATCTTTTAAACTACGCATTTCCCATTGAATAAAACGGTTTAGTTAGCTCTAAAACGTTGTAAACTAACGTATTACAACAGTTTCGTCAATGGGAACAGCGTAGAACTTATTATTACAACGGTTTCTTATAGTTCCCCATGAAACTTAGTGAAAACTAAGCCCCGTAATAAGAGTTCACCTAAATATCTTTTAAACTACGCATTTCCCATTGAATAAAACGGTTTAGTTAGCTCTAAAACGTTGTAAACTAACGTATTACAACAGTTTCGTCAATGGGAACAGCGTAGAACTTATTATTACAACGGTTTCTTATAGTTCCCCATGAAACTTAGTGAAAACTAAGCCCCGTAATAAGAGTTCACCTAAATATCTTTTAAACTACGCATTTCCCATTGAATAAAACGGTTTAGTTAGCTCTAAAACGTTGTAAACTAACGTATTACAACAGTTTCGTCAATGGGAACAGCGTAGAACTTATTATTACAACGGTTTCTTATAGTTCCCCATGAAACTTAGTGAAAACTAAGCCCCGTAATAAGAGTTCACCTAAATATCTTTTAAACTACGCATTTCCCATTGAATAAAACGGTTTAGTTAGCTCTAAAACGTTGTAAACTAACGTATTACAACAGTTTCGTCAATGGGAACAGCGTAGAACTTATTATTACAACGGTTTCTTATAGTTCCCCATGAAACTTAGTGAAAACTAAGCCCCGTAATAAGAGTTCACCTAAATATCTTTTAAACTACGCATTTCCCATTGAATAAAACGGTTTAGTTAGCTCTAAAACGTTGTAAACTAACGTATTACAACAGTTTCGTCAATGGGAACAGCGTAGAACTTATTATTACAACGGTTTCTTATAGTTCCCCATGAAACTTAGTGAAAACTAAGCCCCGTAATAAGAGTTCACCTAAATATCTTTTAAACTACGCATTTCCCATTGAATAAAACGGTTTAGTTAGCTCTAAAACGTTGTAAACTAACGTATTACAACAGTTTCGTCAATGGGAACAGCGTAGAACTTATTATTACAACGGTTTCTTATAGTTCCCCATGAAACTTAGTGAAAACTAAGCCCCGTAATAAGAGTTCACCTAAATATCTTTTAAACTACGCATTTCCCATTGAATAAAACGGTTTAGTTAGCTCTAAAACGTTGTAAACTAACGTATTACAACAGTTTCGTCAATGGGAACAGCGTAGAACTTATTATTACAACGGTTTCTTATAGTTCCCCATGAAACTTAGTGAAAACTAAGCCCCGTAATAAGAGTTCACCTAAATATCTTTTAAACTACGCATTTCCCATTGAATAAAACGGTTTAGTTAGCTCTAAAACGTTGTAAACTAACGTATTACAACAGTTTCGTCAATGGGAACAGCGTAGAACTTATTATTACAACGGTTTCTTATAGTTCCCCATGAAACTTAGTGAAAACTAAGCCCCGTAATAAGAGTTCACCTAAATATCTTTTAAACTACGCATTTCCCTTATATTAATAAAACGGTTTAGTTAGCTCTAAAACGTTGTAAACTAACGTATTACAACAGTTTCGTCAATGGGAACAGCGTAGAACTTATTATTACAACGGTTTCTTATAGTTCCCCATGAAACTTAGTGAAAACTAAGCCCCGTAATAAGAGTTCACCTAAATATCTTTTAAACTACGCATTTCCCATTGAATAAAACGGTTTAGTTAGCTCTAAAACGTTGTAAACTAACGTATTACAACAGTTTCGTCAATGGGAACAGCGTAGAACTTATTATTACAACGGTTTCTTATAGTTCCCCATGAAACTTAGTGAAAACTAAGCCCCGTAATAAGAGTTCACCTAAATATCTTTTAAACTACGCATTTCCCATTGAATAAAACGGTTTAGTTAGCTCTAAAACGTTGTAAACTAACGTATTACAACAGTTTCGTCAATGGGAACAGCGTAGAACTTATTATTACAACGGTTTCTTATAGTTCCCCATGAAACTTAGTGAAAACTAAGCCCCGTAATAAGAGTTCACCTAAATATCTTTTAAACTACGCATTTCCCATTGAATAAAACGGTTTAGTTAGCTCTAAAACGTTGTAAACTAACGTATTACAACAGTTTCGTCAATGGGAACAGCGTAGAACTTATTATTACAACGGTTTCTTATAGTTCCCCATGAAACTTAGTGAAAACTAAGCCCCGTAATAAGAGTTCACCTAAATATCTTTTAAACTACGCATTTCCCATTGAATAAAACGGTTTAGTTAGCTCTAAAACGTTGTAAACTAACGTATTACAACAGTTTCGTCAATGGGAACAGCGTAGAACTTATTATTACAACGGTTTCTTATAGTTCCCCATGAAACTTAGTGAAAACTAAGCCCCGTAATAAGAGTTCACCTAAATATCTTTTAAACTACGCATTTCCCATTGAATAAAACGGTTTAGTTAGCTCTAAAACGTTGTAAACTAACGTATTACAACAGTTTCGTCAATGGGAACAGCGTAGAACTTATTATTACAACGGTTTCTTATAGTTCCCCATGAAACTTAGTGAAAACTAAGCCCCGTAATAAGAGTTCACCTAAATATCTTTTAAACTACGCATTTCCCATTGAATAAAACGGTTTAGTTAGCTCTAAAACGTTGTAAACTAACGTATTACAACAGTTTCGTCAATGGGAACAGCGTAGAACTTATTATTACAACGGTTTCTTATAGTTCCCCATGAAACTTAGTGAAAACTAAGCCCCGTAATAAGAGTTCACCTAAATATCTTTTAAACTACGCATTTCCCATTGAATAAAACGGTTTAGTTAGCTCTAAAACGTTGTAAACTAACGTATTACAACAGTTTCGTCAATGGGAACAGCGTAGAACTTATTATTACAACGGTTTCTTATAGTTCCCCATGAAACTTAGTGAAAACTAAGCCCCGTAATAAGAGTTCACCTAAATATCTTTTAAACTACGCATTTCCCATTGAATAAAACGGTTTAGTTAGCTCTAAAACGTTGTAAACTAACGTATTACAACAGTTTCGTCAATGGGAACAGCGTAGAACTTATTATTACAACGGTTTCTTATAGTTCCCCATGAAACTTAGTGAAAACTAAGCCCCGTAATAAGAGTTCACCTAAATATCTTTTAAACTACGCATTTCCCATTGAATAAAACGGTTTAGTTAGCTCTAAAACGTTGTAAACTAACGTATTACAACAGTTTCGTCAATGGGAACAGCGTAGAACTTATTATTACAACGGTTTCTTATAGTTCCCCATGAAACTTAGTGAAAACTAAGCCCCGTAATAAGAGTTCACCTAAATATCTTTTAAACTACGCATTTCCCATTGAATAAAACGGTTTAGTTAGCTCTAAAACGTTGTAAACTAACGTATTACAACAGTTTCGTCAATGGGAACAGCGTAGAACTTATTATTACAACGGTTTCTTATAGTTCCCCATGAAACTTAGTGAAAACTAAGCCCCGTAATAAGAGTTCACCTAAATATCTTTTAAACTACGCATTTCCCATTGAATAAAACGGTTTAGTTAGCTCTAAAACGTTGTAAACTAACGTATTACAACAGTTTCGTCAATGGGAACAGCGTAGAACTTATTATTACAACGGTTTCTTATAGTTCCCCATGAAACTTAGTGAAAACTAAGCCCCGTAATAAGAGTTCACCTAAATATCTTTTAAACTACGCATTTCCCATTGAATAAAACGGTTTAGTTAGCTCTAAAACGTTGTAAACTAACGTATTACAACAGTTTCGTCAATGGGAACAGCGTAGAACTTATTATTACAACGGTTTCTTATAGTTCCCCATGAAACTTAGTGAAAACTAAGCCCCGTAATAAGAGTTCACCTAAATATCTTTTAAACTACGCATTTCCCATTGAATAAAACGGTTTAGTTAGCTCTAAAACGTTGTAAACTAACGTATTACAACAGTTTCGTCAATGGGAACAGCGTAGAACTTATTATTACAACGGTTTCTTATAGTTCCCCATGAAACTTAGTGAAAACTAAGCCCCGTAATAAGAGTTCACCTAAATATCTTTTAAACTACGCATTTCCCATTGAATAAAACGGTTTAGTTAGCTCTAAAACGTTGTAAACTAACGTATTACAACAGTTTCGTCAATGGGAACAGCGTAGAACTTATTATTACAACGGTTTCTTATAGTTCCCCATGAAACTTAGTGAAAACTAAGCCCCGTAATAAGAGTTCACCTAAATATCTTTTAAACTACGCATTTCCCATTGAATAAAACGGTTTAGTTAGCTCTAAAACGTTGTAAACTAACGTATTACAACAGTTTCGTCAATGGGAACAGCGTAGAACTTATTATTACAACGGTTTCTTATAGTTCCCCATGAAACTTAGTGAAAACTAAGCCCCGTAATAAGAGTTCACCTAAATATCTTTTAAACTACGCATTTCCCATTGAATAAAACGGTTTAGTTAGCTCTAAAACGTTGTAAACTAACGTATTACAACAGTTTCGTCAATGGGAACAGCGTAGAACTTATTATTACAACGGTTTCTTATAGTTCCCCATGAAACTTAGTGAAAACTAAGCCCCGTAATAAGAGTTCACCTAAATATCTTTTAAACTACGCATTTCCCATTGAATAAAACGGTTTAGTTAGCTCTAAAACGTTGTAAACTAACGTATTACAACAGTTTCGTCAATGGGAACAGCGTAGAACTTATTATTACAACGGTTTCTTATAGTTCCCCATGAAACTTAGTGAAAACTAAGCCCCGTAATAAGAGTTCACCTAAATATCTTTTAAACTACGCATTTCCCATTGAATAAAACGGTTTAGTTAGCTCTAAAACGTTGTAAACTAACGTATTACAACAGTTTCGTCAATGGGAACAGCGTAGAACTTATTATTACAACGGTTTCTTATAGTTCCCCATGAAACTTAGTGAAAACTAAGCCCCGTAATAAGAGTTCACCTAAATATCTTTTAAACTACGCATTTCCCATTGAATAAAACGGTTTAGTTAGCTCTAAAACGTTGTAAACTAACGTATTACAACAGTTTCGTCAATGGGAACAGCGTAGAACTTATTATTACAACGGTTTCTTATAGTTCCCCATGAAACTTAGTGAAAACTAAGCCCCGTAATAAGAGTTCACCTAAATATCTTTTAAACTACGCATTTCCCATTGAATAAAACGGTTTAGTTAGCTCTAAAACGTTGTAAACTAACGTATTACAACAGTTTCGTCAATGGGAACAGCGTAGAACTTATTATTACAACGGTTTCTTATAGTTCCCCATGAAACTTAGTGAAAACTAAGCCCCGTAATAAGAGTTCACCTAAATATCTTTTAAACTACGCATTTCCCATTGAATAAAACGGTTTAGTTAGCTCTAAAACGTTGTAAACTAACGTATTACAACAGTTTCGTCAATGGGAACAGCGTAGAACTTATTATTACAACGGTTTCTTATAGTTCCCCATGAAACTTAGTGAAAACTAAGCCCCGTAATAAGAGTTCACCTAAATATCTTTTAAACTACGCATTTCCCATTGAATAAAACGGTTTAGTTAGCTCTAAAACGTTGTAAACTAACGTATTACAACAGTTTCGTCAATGGGAACAGCGTAGAACTTATTATTACAACGGTTTCTTATAGTTCCCCATGAAACTTAGTGAAAACTAAGCCCCGTAATAAGAGTTCACCTAAATATCTTTTAAACTACGCATTTCCCATTGAATAAAACGGTTTAGTTAGCTCTAAAACGTTGTAAACTAACGTATTACAACAGTTTCGTCAATGGGAACAGCGTAGAACTTATTATTACAACGGTTTCTTATAGTTCCCCATGAAACTTAGTGAAAACTAAGCCCCGTAATAAGAGTTCACCTAAATATCTTTTAAACTACGCATTTCCCATTGAATAAAACGGTTTAGTTAGCTCTAAAACGTTGTAAACTAACGTATTACAACAGTTTCGTCAATGGGAACAGCGTAGAACTTATTATTACAACGGTTTCTTATAGTTCCCCATGAAACTTAGTGAAAACTAAGCCCCGTAATAAGAGTTCACCTAAATATCTTTTAAACTACGCATTTCCCATTGAATAAAACGGTTTAGTTAGCTCTAAAACGTTGTAAACTAACGTATTACAACAGTTTCGTCAATGGGAACAGCGTAGAACTTATTATTACAACGGTTTCTTATAGTTCCCCATGAAACTTAGTGAAAACTAAGCCCCGTAATAAGAGTTCACCTAAATATCTTTTAAACTACGCATTTCCCATTGAATAAAACGGTTTAGTTAGCTCTAAAACGTTGTAAACTAACGTATTACAACAGTTTCGTCAATGGGAACAGCGTAGAACTTATTATTACAACGGTTTCTTATAGTTCCCCATGAAACTTAGTGAAAACTAAGCCCCGTAATAAGAGTTCACCTAAATATCTTTTAAACTACGCATTTCCCATTGAATAAAACGGTTTAGTTAGCTCTAAAACGTTGTAAACTAACGTATTACAACAGTTTCGTCAATGGGAACAGCGTAGAACTTATTATTACAACGGTTTCTTATAGTTCCCCATGAAACTTAGTGAAAACTAAGCCCCGTAATAAGAGTTCACCTAAATATCTTTTAAACTACGCATTTCCCATTGAATAAAACGGTTTAGTTAGCTCTAAAACGTTGTAAACTAACGTATTACAACAGTTTCGTCAATGGGAACAGCGTAGAACTTATTATTACAACGGTTTCTTATAGTTCCCCATGAAACTTAGTGAAAACTAAGCCCCGTAATAAGAGTTCACCTAAATATCTTTTAAACTACGCATTTCCCATTGAATAAAACGGTTTAGTTAGCTCTAAAACGTTGTAAACTAACGTATTACAACAGTTTCGTCAATGGGAACAGCGTAGAACTTATTATTACAACGGTTTCTTATAGTTCCCCATGAAACTTAGTGAAAACTAAGCCCCGTAATAAGAGTTCACCTAAATATCTTTTAAACTACGCATTTCCCATTGAATAAAACGGTTTAGTTAGCTCTAAAACGTTGTAAACTAACGTATTACAACAGTTTCGTCAATGGGAACAGCGTAGAACTTATTATTACAACGGTTTCTTATAGTTCCCCATGAAACTTAGTGAAAACTAAGCCCCGTAATAAGAGTTCACCTAAATATCTTTTAAACTACGCATTTCCCATTGAATAAAACGGTTTAGTTAGCTCTAAAACGTTGTAAACTAACGTATTACAACAGTTTCGTCAATGGGAACAGCGTAGAACTTATTATTACAACGGTTTCTTATAGTTCCCCATGAAACTTAGTGAAAACTAAGCCCCGTAATAAGAGTTCACCTAAATATCTTTTAAACTACGCATTTCCCATTGAATAAAACGGTTTAGTTAGCTCTAAAACGTTGTAAACTAACGTATTACAACAGTTTCGTCAATGGGAACAGCGTAGAACTTATTATTACAACGGTTTCTTATAGTTCCCCATGAAACTTAGTGAAAACTAAGCCCCGTAATAAGAGTTCACCTAAATATCTTTTAAACTACGCATTTCCCATTGAATAAAACGGTTTAGTTAGCTCTAAAACGTTGTAAACTAACGTATTACAACAGTTTCGTCAATGGGAACAGCGTAGAACTTATTATTACAACGGTTTCTTATAGTTCCCCATGAAACTTAGTGAAAACTAAGCCCCGTAATAAGAGTTCACCTAAATATCTTTTAAACTACGCATTTCCCATTGAATAAAACGGTTTAGTTAGCTCTAAAACGTTGTAAACTAACGTATTACAACAGTTTCGTCAATGGGAACAGCGTAGAACTTATTATTACAACGGTTTCTTATAGTTCCCCATGAAACTTAGTGAAAACTAAGCCCCGTAATAAGAGTTCACCTAAATATCTTTTAAACTACGCATTTCCCATTGAATAAAACGGTTTAGTTAGCTCTAAAACGTTGTAAACTAACGTATTACAACAGTTTCGTCAATGGGAACAGCGTAGAACTTATTATTACAACGGTTTCTTATAGTTCCCCATGAAACTTAGTGAAAACTAAGCCCCGTAATAAGAGTTCACCTAAATATCTTTTAAACTACGCATTTCCCATTGAATAAAACGGTTTAGTTAGCTCTAAAACGTTGTAAACTAACGTATTACAACAGTTTCGTCAATGGGAACAGCGTAGAACTTATTATTACAACGGTTTCTTATAGTTCCCCATGAAACTTAGTGAAAACTAAGCCCCGTAATAAGAGTTCACCTAAATATCTTTTAAACTACGCATTTCCCATTGAATAAAACGGTTTAGTTAGCTCTAAAACGTTGTAAACTAACGTATTACAACAGTTTCGTCAATGGGAACAGCGTAGAACTTATTATTACAACGGTTTCTTATAGTTCCCCATGAAACTTAGTGAAAACTAAGCCCCGTAATAAGAGTTCACCTAAATATCTTTTAAACTACGCATTTCCCATTGAATAAAACGGTTTAGTTAGCTCTAAAACGTTGTAAACTAACGTATTACAACAGTTTCGTCAATGGGAACAGCGTAGAACTTATTATTACAACGGTTTCTTATAGTTCCCCATGAAACTTAGTGAAAACTAAGCCCCGTAATAAGAGTTCACCTAAATATCTTTTAAACTACGCATTTCCCATTGAATAAAACGGTTTAGTTAGCTCTAAAACGTTGTAAACTAACGTATTACAACAGTTTCGTCAATGGGAACAGCGTAGAACTTATTATTACAACGGTTTCTTATAGTTCCCCATGAAACTTAGTGAAAACTAAGCCCCGTAATAAGAGTTCACCTAAATATCTTTTAAACTACGCATTTCCCATTGAATAAAACGGTTTAGTTAGCTCTAAAACGTTGTAAACTAACGTATTACAACAGTTTCGTCAATGGGAACAGCGTAGAACTTATTATTACAACGGTTTCTTATAGTTCCCCATGAAACTTAGTGAAAACTAAGCCCCGTAATAAGAGTTCACCTAAATATCTTTTAAACTACGCATTTCCCATTGAATAAAACGGTTTAGTTAGCTCTAAAACGTTGTAAACTAACGTATTACAACAGTTTCGTCAATGGGAACAGCGTAGAACTTATTATTACAACGGTTTCTTATAGTTCCCCATGAAACTTAGTGAAAACTAAGCCCCGTAATAAGAGTTCACCTAAATATCTTTTAAACTACGCATTTCCCATTGAATAAAACGGTTTAGTTAGCTCTAAAACGTTGTAAACTAACGTATTACAACAGTTTCGTCAATGGGAACAGCGTAGAACTTATTATTACAACGGTTTCTTATAGTTCCCCATGAAACTTAGTGAAAACTAAGCCCCGTAATAAGAGTTCACCTAAATATCTTTTAAACTACGCATTTCCCATTGAATAAAACGGTTTAGTTAGCTCTAAAACGTTGTAAACTAACGTATTACAACAGTTTCGTCAATGGGAACAGCGTAGAACTTATTATTACAACGGTTTCTTATAGTTCCCCATGAAACTTAGTGAAAACTAAGCCCCGTAATAAGAGTTCACCTAAATATCTTTTAAACTACGCATTTCCCATTGAATAAAACGGTTTAGTTAGCTCTAAAACGTTGTAAACTAACGTATTACAACAGTTTCGTCAATGGGAACAGCGTAGAACTTATTATTACAACGGTTTCTTATAGTTCCCCATGAAACTTAGTGAAAACTAAGCCCCGTAATAAGAGTTCACCTAAATATCTTTTAAACTACGCATTTCCCATTGAATAAAACGGTTTAGTTAGCTCTAAAACGTTGTAAACTAACGTATTACAACAGTTTCGTCAATGGGAACAGCGTAGAACTTATTATTACAACGGTTTCTTATAGTTCCCCATGAAACTTAGTGAAAACTAAGCCCCGTAATAAGAGTTCACCTAAATATCTTTTAAACTACGCATTTCCCATTGAATAAAACGGTTTAGTTAGCTCTAAAACGTTGTAAACTAACGTATTACAACAGTTTCGTCAATGGGAACAGCGTAGAACTTATTATTACAACGGTTTCTTATAGTTCCCCATGAAACTTAGTGAAAACTAACCGTAATAAGAGTTCACCTAAATATCTTTTAAACTACGCATTTCCCATTGAATAAAACGGTTTAGTTAGCTCTAAAACGTTGTAAACTAACGTATTACAACAGTTTCGTCAATGGGAACAGCGTAGAACTTATTATTACAACGGTTTCTTATAGTTCCCCATGAAACTTAGTGAAAACTAAGCCTTCCGTAATAAGAGTTCACCTAAATATCTTTTAAACTACGCATTTCCCATTGAATAAAACGGTTTAGTTAGCTCTAAAACGTTGTAAACTAACGTATTACAACAGTTTCGTCAATGGGAACAGCGTAGAACTTATTATTACAACGGTTTCTTATAGTTCCCCATGAAACTTAGTGAAAACTAAGCCCCGTAATAAGAGTTCACCTAAATATCTTTTAAACTACGCATTTCCCATTGAATAAAACGGTTTAGTTAGCTCTAAAACGTTGTAAACTAACGTATTACAACAGTTTCGTCGATGGGAACAGCGTAGAACTTATTATTACAACGGTTTCTTATAGTTCCCCATGAAACTTAGTGAAAACTAAGCCCCGTAATAAGAGTTCACCTAAATATCTTTTAAACTACGCATTTTCCCATTGAATAAAACGGTTTAGTTAGCTCTAAAAACGTTGTAAACTAACGTATTACAACAGTTTCGTCGATGGGAACAGCGTAGAACTTATTATTACAACGGTTTCTTATAGTTCCCCATGAAACTTAGTGAAAACTAAGCCCCGTAATAAGAGTTCACCTAAATATCTTTTAAACTACGAATTTCCCATTGAATAAAACGGTTTAGTTAGCTCTAAAACGTTGTAAACTAACGTATTACAACAGTTTCGTCAATGGGAACAGCGTAGAACTTATTATTACAACGGTTTCTTATAGTTCCCCATGAAACTTAGTGAAAACTAAGCCCCGTAATAAGAGTTCACCTAAATATCTTTTAACTACGAATTTCCCATTGAATAAAACGGTTTAGTTAGCTCTAAAACGTTGTAAACTAACGTATTACAACAGTTTCGTCAATGGGAACAGCGTAGAACTTATTATTACAACGGTTTCTTATAGTTCCCCATGAAACTTAGTGAAAACTAAGCCCCGTAATAAGAGTTCACCTATATATCTTTCAAACTACGCATTTCCCATTGAATAAAACGGTTTAGTTAGCTCTAAAACGTTGTAAACTAACGTATTACAACAGTTTCGTCAATGGGAACAGCGTAGAACTTATTATTACAACGGTTTCTTATAGTTCCCCATGAAACTTAGTGAAAACTAAGCCCCGTAATAAGAGTTCACCTAAATATCTTTTAAACTACGCATTTCCCATTGAATAAAACGGTTTAGTTAGCTCTAAAACGTTGTAAACTAACGTATTACAACAGTTTCGTCAATGGGAACAGCGTAGAACTTATTATTACAACGGTTTCTTATAGTTCCCCATGAAACTTGGTGAAAACTAAGCCCCGTAATAAGAGTTCACCTAAATATCTTTTAAACTACGCATTTCCCATTGAATAAAACGGTTTAGTTAGCTCTAAAACGTTGTAAACTAACGTATTACAACAGTTTCGTCAATGGGAACAGCGTAGAACTTATTATTACAACGGTTTCTTATAGTTCCCCATGAAACTTAGTGAAAATTAAGCCCCGTAATAAGAGTTCACCTAAATATCTTTTAAACTACGCATTTCCCATTGAATAAAACGGTTTAGTTAGCTCTAAAACGTTGTAAACTAACGTATTACAACAGTTTCGTCAATGGGAACAGCGTAGAACTTATTATTACAACGGTTTCTTATAGTTCCCCATGAAACTTAGTGAAAACTAAGCCCCGTAATAAGAGTTCACCTAAATATCTTTTAAACTACGCATTTCCAATTCAATAAAACGGTTTAGTTAGCTCTAAAACGTTGTAAACTAACGTATTACAACAGTTTCGTCAATGGGAACAGCGTAGAACTTATTATTACAACGGTTTCTTATAGTTCCCCATGAAACTTAGTGAAAACTAAGCCCCGTAATAAGAGTTCACCTAAATATCTTTTAAACTACGCATTTCCCATTGAATAAAACGGTTTAGTTAGCTCTTAAACGTTGTAAACTAACGTATTACAACAGTTTCGTCAATGGGAACAGCGTAGAACTTATTATTACAACGGTTTCTTATAGTTCCCCATGAAACTTAGTGAAAACTAAGCCCCGTAATAAGAGTTCACCTAAATATCTTTTAAACTACGCATTTCCCATTGAATAAAACGGTTTAGTTAGCTCTAAAATGTTGTAAACTAACGTATTACAACAGTTTTGTCAATGGGAACAGCGTAGAACTTATTATTACAACGGTTTCTTATAGTTCCCCATGAAACTTAGTGAAAACTAAGCCCCGTAATAAGAGTTCACCTAAATATCTTTTAAACTACGCATTTCCCATTGAATAAAACGGTTTAGTTAGCTCTAAAACGTTGTAAACTAACGTATTACAACAGTTTCGTCAATGGGAACAGCGTAGAACTTATTATTACAACGGTTTCTTATAGCTCCCCATGAAACTTAGTGAAAACTAAGCCCCGTAATAAGAGTTCACCTAAATATCTTTTAAACTACGCATTTCCCATTGAATAAAACGGTTTAGTTAGCTCTAAAACGTTGTAAACTAACGTATTACAACAGTTTCGTCAATGGGAACAGCGTAGAACTTATTATTACAACGGTTTCTTATAGTTCCACATGAAACTTAGTGAAAACTAAGCCCCGTAATAAGAGTTCACCTAAATATCTTTTAAACTACGCATTTCCCATTGAATAAAACGGTTTAGTTAGCTCTAAAACGTTGTAAACTAACGTATTACAACAGTTTCGTCAATGGGAACAGCGTAGAACTTATTATTACAACGGTTTCTTATAGTTCCCCATGAAACTTAGTGAAAACTAAGCCCCGTAATAAGAGTTCACCTAAATATCTTTTAAACTACGCATTTCCCATTGAATAAAACGGTTTAGTTAGCTCTAAAACGTTGTAAACTAACGTATTACAACAGTTTCGTCAATGGGAACAGCGTAGAACTTATTATTACAACGGTTTCTTATAGTTCCCCATGAAACTTAGTGAAAACTAAGCCCCGTAATAAGAGTTCACCTAAATATCTTTTAAACTACGCATTTCCCATTGAATAAAACGGTTTAGTTAGCTCTAAAACGTTGTAAACTAACGTATTACAACAGTTTCGTCAATGGAAACAGCGTAGAACTTATTATTACAACGGTTTCTTATAGTTCCCCATGAAACTTAGTAAAAACTAAGCCCCGTAATAAGAGTTCACCTAAATATCTTTTAAACTACGCATTTCCCATTGAATAAAACGGTTTAGTTAGCTCTAAAACGTTGTAAACTAACGTATTACAACAGTTTCGTCAATGGGAACAGCGTAGAACTTATTATTACAACGGTTTCTTATAGTTCCCCATGAAACTTAGTGAAAACTAAGCCCCGTAATAAGAGTTCACCTAAATATCTTTTAAACTACGCATTTCCCATTGAATAAAACGGTTTAGTTAGCTCTAAAACGTTGTAAACTAACGTATTACAACAGTTTTGTCAATGGGAACAGCGTAGAACTTATTATTACAACGGTTTCTTATAGTTCCCCATGAAACTTAGTGAAAACTAAGCCCCGTAATAAGAGTTCACCTAAATATCTTTTAAACTACGCATTTCCCATTGAATAAAACGGTTTAGTTAGCTCTAAAACGTTGTAAACTAACGTATTACAACAGTTTCGTCAATGGGAACAGCGTAGAACTTATTATTACAACGGTTTCTTATAGTTCCCCATGAAACTTAGTGAAAACTAAGCCCCGTAATAAGAGTTCACCTAAATATCTTTTAAACTACGCATTTCCCATTGAATAAAACGGTTTAGTTAGCTCTAAAACGTTGTAAACTAACGTATTACAACAGTTTCGTCAATGGGAACAGCGTAGAACTTATTATTACAACGGTTTCTTATAGTTCCCCATGAAACTTAGTGAAAACTAAGCCCCGTAATAAGAGTTCACCTAAATATCTTTTAAACTACGCATTTCCCATTGAATAAAACGGTTTAGTTAGCTCTAAAACGTTGCAAACTAACGTATTACAACAGTTTCGTCAATGGGAACAGCGTAGAACTTATTATTACAACGGTTTCTTATAGTTCCCCATGAAACTTAGTGAAAACTAAGCCCCGTAATAAGAGTTCACCTAAATATCTTTTAAACTACGCATTTCCCATTGAATAAAACGGTTTAGTTAGCTCTAAAACGTTGTAAACTAACGTATTACAACAGTTTCGTCAATGGGAACAGCGTAGAACTTATTATTACAACGGTTTCTTATAGTTCCCCATGAAACTTAGTAAAAACTAAGCCCCGTAATATAAGTTCACCTAAATATCTTTCAAACTACGCATTTCCCATTGAATAAAACGGTTTAGTTAGCTCTAAAACGTTGTAAACTAACGTATTACAACAGTTTCGTCAATGGGAACAGCGTAGAACTTAATTATTACAACGGTTTCTTATAGTTCCCCATGAAACTTAGTGAAAACTAAGCCCCGTAATAAGAGTTCACCTAAATATCTTTTAAACTACGCATTTCCCATTGAATAAAACGGTTTAGTTAGCTCTAAAACGTTGTAAACTAACGTATTACAACAGTTTCGTCAATGGGAACAGCGTAGAACTTATTATTACAACGGTTTCTTATAGTTCCCCATGAAACTTAGTGAAAACTAAGCCCCGTAATAAGAGTTCACCTAAATATCTTTTAAACTACGCATTTCCCATTGAATAAAACGGTTTAGTTAGCTCTAAAACATTGTAAACTAACGTATTACAACAGTTTTGTCAATGGGAACAGCGTAGAACTTATTATTACAACGGTTTCTTATAGTTCCCCATGAAACTTAGTGAAAACTAAGCCCCGTAATAAGAGTTCACCTAAATATCTTTCAAACTACGCATTTCCCATTAAATAAAACGGTTTAGTTAGCTCTAAAACGTTGTAAACTAACGTATTACAACAGTTTCGTCAATGGGAACAGCGTAGAACTTATTATTACAACGGTTTCTTATAGTTCCCCATGAAACTTAGTAAAAACTAAGCCCCGTAATAAGAGTTCACCTAAATATCTTTTAAACTACGCATTTCCCATTGAATAAAACGGTTTAGTTAGCTCTAAAACGTTGTAAACTAACGTATTACAACAGTTTCGTTAATGGGAACAGCGTAGAACTTATTATTACAACGGTTTCTTTTAGTTCCCCATGAAACTTAGTGGAAACTAAGCCCCGTAATAAGAGTTCACCTAAATATCTTTTAAAGTACGCATTTCCAATTGAATAAAACGGTTTAGTTAGCTCTAAAACAATGTAAACTAACGTATTACAACAGTTTCGTCAATGGGAACAGCGTAGAACTTATTATTACAACGGTTTCTTATAGTTCCCCATGAAACTTAGTGAAAACTAAGCCCCGTAATAAGAGTTCACCTAAATATCTTTTAAACTACGCATTTCCCATTGAATAAAACGGTTTAGTTAGCTCTAAAACGTTGTAAACTAACGTATTACAACAGTTTCGTCAATGGGAACAGCGTAGAACTTATTATTACAACGGTTTCTTATAGTTCCCCATGAAACTTAGTGAAAACTAAGCCCCGTAATAAGAGTTCACCTAAATATCTTTTAAACTACGCATTTCCCATTGAATAAAACGGTTTAGTTAGCTCTAAAACGTTGTAAGCTAACGTATTACAACAGTTTCGTCAATGGGAACAGCGTAGAACTTATTATTACAACGGTTTCTTATAGTTCCCCATGAAACTTAGTGAAAACTAAGCCCCGTAATAAGAGTTCACCTAAATATCTTTTAAACTACGCATTTCCCATTGAATAAAACGGTTTAGTTAGCTCTAAAACGTTGTAAACTAACGTATTACAACAGTTTCGTCGATGGGAACAGCGTAGAACTTATTATTACAACGGTTTCTTATAGTTCCCCATGAAACTTAGTGAAAACTAAGCCCCGTAATAAGAGTTCACCTAAATATCTTTTAAACTACGCATTTCCCATTGAATAAAACGGTTTAGTTAGCTCTAAAACGTTGTAAACTAACGTATTACAACAGTTTCGTCAATGGGAACAGCGTAGAACTTATTATTACAACGGTTTCTTATAGTTCCCCATGAAACTTAGTGAAAACTAAGCCCCGTAATAAGAGTTCACCTAAATATCTTTTAAACTACGAATTTCCCATTGAATAAAACGGTTTAGTTAGCTCTAAAACGTTGTAAACTAACGTATTACAACAGTTTCGTCAATGGGAACAGCGTAGAACTTATTATTACAACGGTTTCTTATAGTTCCCCATGAAACTTAGTGAAAACTAAGCCCCGTAATAAGAGTTCACCTAAATATCTTTTTAACTACGCATTTCCCATTGAATAAAACGGTTTAGTTAGCTCTAAAACGTTGTAAACTAACGTATTACAACAGTTTCGTAAATGGGAACAGCGTAGAACTTATTATTACAACGGTTTCTTATAGTTCCCCATGAAACTTAGTGAAAACTAAGCCCCGTAATAAGAGTTCACCTATATATCTTTCAAACTACGCATTTCCCATTGAATAAAACGGTTTAGTTAGCTCTAAAACGTTGTAAACTAACGTATTACAACAGTTTCGTCAATGGGAACAGCGTAGAACTTATTATTACAACGGTTTCTTATAGTTCCCCATGAAACTTAGTGAAAACTAAGCCCCGTAATAAGAGTTCACCTAAATATCTTTTAAACTACGCATTTCCCATTGAATAAAACGGTTTAGTTAGCTCTAAAACGTTGTAAACTAACGTATTACAACAGTTTCGTCAATGGGAACAGCGTAGAACTTATTATTACAACGGTTTCTTATAGTTCCCCATGAAACTTGGTGAAAACTAAGCCCCGTAATAAGAGTTCACCTAAATATCTTTTAAACTACGCATTTCCCATTGAATAAAACGGTTTAGTTAGCTCTAAAACGTTGTAAACTAACGTATTACAACAGTTTCGTCAATGGGAACAGCGTAGAACTTATTATTACAACGGTTTCTTATAGTTCCCCATGAAACTTAGTGAAAATTAAGCCCCGTAATAAGAGTTCACCTAAATATCTTTTAAACTACGCATTTCCCATTGAATAAAACGGTTTAGTTAGCTCTAAAACGTTGTAAACTAACGTATTACAACAGTTTCGTCAATGGGAACAGCGTAGAACTTATTATTACAACGGTTTCTTATAGTTCCCCATGAAACTTAGTGAAAACTAAGCCCCGTAATAAGAGTTCACCTAAATATCTTTTAAACTACGCATTTCCAATTCAATAAAACGGTTTAGTTAGCTCTAAAACGTTGTAAACTAACGTATTACAACAGTTTCGTCAATGGGAACAGCGTAGAACTTATTATTACAACGGTTTCTTATAGTTCCCCATGAAACTTAGTGAAAACTAAGCCCCGTAATAAGAGTTCACCTAAATATCTTTTAAACTACGCATTTCCCATTGAATAAAACGGTTTAGTTAGCTCTTAAACGTTGTAAACTAACGTATTACAACAGTTTCGTCAATGGGAACAGCGTAGAACTTATTATTACAACGGTTTCTTATAGTTCCCCATGAAACTTAGTGAAAACTAAGCCCCGTAATAAGAGTTCACCTAAATATCTTTTAAACTACGCATTTCCCATTGAATAAAACGGTTTAGTTAGCTCTAAAATGTTGTAAACTAACGTATTACAACAGTTTTGTCAATGGGAACAGCGTAGAACTTATTATTACAACGGTTTCTTATAGTTCCCCATGAAACTTAGTGAAAACTAAGCCCCGTAATAAGAGTTCACCTAAATATCTTTTAAACTACGCATTTCCCATTGAATAAAACGGTTTAGTTAGCTCTAAAACGTTGTAAACTAACGTATTACAACAGTTTCGTCAATGGGAACAGCGTAGAACTTATTATTACAACGGTTTCTTATAGCTCCCCATGAAACTTAGTGAAAACTAAGCCCCGTAATAAGAGTTCACCTAAATATCTTTTAAACTACGCATTTCCCATTGAATAAAACGGTTTAGTTAGCTCTAAAACGTTGTAAACTAACGTATTACAACAGTTTCGTCAATGGGAACAGCGTAGAACTTATTATTACAACGGTTTCTTATAGTTCCACATGAAACTTAGTGAAAACTAAGCCCCGTAATAAGAGTTCACCTAAATATCTTTTAAACTACGCATTTCCCATTGAATAAAACGGTTTAGTTAGCTCTAAAACGTTGTAAACTAACGTATTACAACAGTTTCGTCAATGGGAACAGCGTAGAACTTATTATTACAACGGTTTCTTATAGTTCCCCATGAAACTTAGTGAAAACTAAGCCCCGTAATAAGAGTTCACCTAAATATCTTTTAAACTACGCATTTCCCATTGAATAAAACGGTTTAGTTAGCTCTAAAACGTTGTAAACTAACGTATTACAACAGTTTCGTCAATGGGAACAGCGTAGAACTTATTATTACAACGGTTTCTTATAGTTCCCCATGAAACTTAGTGAAAACTAAGCCCCGTAATAAGAGTTCACCTAAATATCTTTTAAACTACGCATTTCCCATTGAATAAAACGGTTTAGTTAGCTCTAAAACGTTGTAAACTAACGTATTACAACAGTTTCGTCAATGGAAACAGCGTAGAACTTATTATTACAACGGTTTCTTATAGTTCCCCATGAAACTTAGTAAAAACTAAGCCCCGTAATAAGAGTTCACCTAAATATCTTTTAAACTACGCATTTCCCATTGAATAAAACGGTTTAGTTAGCTCTAAAACGTTGTAAACTAACGTATTACAACAGTTTCGTCAATGGGAACAGCGTAGAACTTATTATTACAACGGTTTCTTATAGTTCCCCATGAAACTTAGTGAAAACTAAGCCCCGTAATAAGAGTTCACCTAAATATCTTTTAAACTACGCATTTCCCATTGAATAAAACGGTTTAGTTAGCTCTAAAACGTTGTAAACTAACGTATTACAACAGTTTTGTCAATGGGAACAGCGTAGAACTTATTATTACAACGGTTTCTTATAGTTCCCCATGAAACTTAGTGAAAACTAAGCCCCGTAATAAGAGTTCACCTAAATATCTTTTAAACTACGCATTTCCCATTGAATAAAACGGTTTAGTTAGCTCTAAAACGTTGTAAACTAACGTATTACAACAGTTTCGTCAATGGGAACAGCGTAGAACTTATTATTACAACGGTTTCTTATAGTTCCCCATGAAACTTAGTGAAAACTAAGCCCCGTAATAAGAGTTCACCTAAATATCTTTTAAACTACGCATTTCCCATTGAATAAAACGGTTTAGTTAGCTCTAAAACGTTGTAAACTAACGTATTACAACAGTTTCGTCAATGGGAACAGCGTAGAACTTATTATTACAACGGTTTCTTATAGTTCCCCATGAAACTTAGTGAAAACTAAGCCCCGTAATAAGAGTTCACCTAAATATCTTTTAAACTACGCATTTCCCATTGAATAAAACGGTTTAGTTAGCTCTAAAACGTTGTAAACTAACGTATTACAACAGTTTCGTCAATGGGAACAGTGTAGAACTTATTATTACAACGGTTTCTTATAGTTCCCCATGAAACTTAGTGAAAACTAAGCCCCGTAATAAGAGTTCACCTAAATATCTTTTAAACTACGCATTTCCCATTGAATAAAACGGTTTAGTTAGCTCTAAAACGTTGTAAACTAACGTATTACAACAGTTTCGTCAATGGGAACAGCGTAGAACTTATTATTACAACGGTTTCTTATAGTTCCCCATGAAACTTAGTGAAAACTAAGCCCCGTAATAAGAGTTCACCTAAATATCTTTTAAACTACGCATTTCCCATTGAATAAAACGGTTTAGTTAGCTCTAAAACGTTGTAAACTAACGTATTACAACAGTTTCGTCAATGGGAACAGCGTAGAACTTATTATTACAACGGTTTCTTATAGTTCCCCATGAAACTTAGTGAAAACTAAGCCCCGTAATAAGAGTTCACCTAAATATCTTTTAAACTGCGCATTTCCCATTGAATAAAACGGTTTAGTTAGCTCTAAAACGTTGTCAACTAACGTAGTACAACAGTTTCGTCAATGGGAACAGCGTAGAACTTATTATTACAACGGTTTCTTATAGTTCCCCATGAAACTTAGTGAAAACTAAGCCCCGTAATAAGAGTTCACCTAAATATCTTTTAAACTACGCATTTCCCATTGAATAAAACGGTTTAGTTAGCTCTAAAACGTTGTAAACTAACGTATTACAACAGTTTCGTCAATGGGAACAGCGTAGAACTTATTATTACAACGGTTTCTAATAGTTCCCCATGAAACTTAGTGAAAACTAAGCCCCGTAATAAGAGTTCACCTAAATATCTTTTAAACTACGCATTTCCCATTGAATAAAACGGTTTAGTTAGCTCTAAAACGTTGTAAACTAACGTATTACAACAGTTTCGTCAATGGGAACAGCGTAGAACTTATTATTACAACGGTTTCTTATAATTCCCCATGAAACTTAGTGAAAACTAAGCCCCGTAATAAGAGTTCACCTAAATATCTTTTCAACTACGCATTTCCCATTGAATAAAACGGTTTAGTTAGCTCTAAAACGTTGTAAACTAACGTATTACAACAGTTTCGTCAATGGGAACAGCGTAGAACTTATTATTACAACGGTTTCTTATAGTTCCCCATGAAACTTAGTGAAAACTAAGCCCCGTAATAAGAGTTCACCTAAATATCTTTTAAACTACGCATTTCCCATTGAATAAAACGGTTTAGTTAGCTCTTAAACGTTGTAAACTAACGTATTACAACATTTTCGTCAATAGGAACAGCGTAGAACTTATTATTACAACGGTTTCTTATAGTTCCCCATGAAACTTAGTGAAAACTAAGCCCCGTAATAAGAGTTCACCTAAATATCTTTTAAACTACGCATTTCCCATTAAATAAAACGGTTTAGTTAGCTCTAAAACGTTGTAAACTAACGTATTACAACAGTTTCGTCAATGGGAACAGCGTAGAACTTATTATTACAACGGTTTCTTATAGTTCCCTATGAAACTTAGTGAAAACTAAGCCCCGTAATAAGAGTTCACCTAAATATCTTTTAAACTACGCATTTCCCATTGAATAAAACGGTTTAGTTAGCTCTAAAACGTTGTAAACTAACGTATTACAACAGTTTCGTCAATGGGAACAGTGTAGAACTTATTATTACAACGGTTTCTTATAGTTCCCCATGAAACTTAGTGAAAACTAAGCCCCGTAATAAGAGTTCACCTACATATCTTTTAAACTACGCATTTTCCATTGAATAAAACGGTTTAGTTAGCTCTAAAACGTTGTAAACTAACGTATTACAACAGTTTCGTCAATGGGAACAGCGTAGAACTTATTATTACAACGGTTTCTTATAGTTCCCCATGAAACTTAGTGAAAACTAAGCCCCGTAATAAGAGTTCACCTAAATATCTTTTAAACTACGCATTTCCCATTGAATAAAACGGTTTAGTTAGCTCTAAAACGTTGTAAACTAACGTATTACAACAGTTTCGTCAATGGGAACAGTGTAGAACTTATTATTACAACGGTTTCTTATAGTTCCCCATGAAACTTAGTGAAAACTAAGCCCCGTAATAAGAGTTCACCTAAATATCTTTTAAACTACGCATTTCCCATTGAATAAAACGGTTTAGTTAGCTCTAAAACGTTGTAAACTAACGTATTACAACAGTTTCGTCAATGGGAACAGCGTAGAACTTATTATTACAACGGTTTCTTATAGTTCCCCATGAAACTTAGTGAAAACTAAGCCCCGTAATAAGAGTTCACCTAAATATCTTTTAAACTACGCATTTCCCATTGAATAAAACGGTTTAGTTAGCTCTAAAACGTTGTAAACTAACGTATTACAACAGTTTCGTCAATGGGAACAGCGTAGAACTTATTATTACAACGGTTTCTTATAGTTCCCCATGAAACTTAGTGAAAACTAAGCCCCGTAATAAGAGTTCACCTAAATATCTTTTAAACTGCGCATTTCCCATTGAATAAAACGGTTTAGTTAGCTCTAAAACGTTGTCAACTAACGTAGTACAACAGTTTCGTCAATGGGAACAGCGTAGAACTTATTATTACAACGGTTTCTTATAGTTCCCCATGAAACTTAGTGAAAACTAAGCCCCGTAATAAGAGTTCACCTAAATATCTTTTAAACTACGCATTTCCCATTGAATAAAACGGTTTAGTTAGCTCTAAAACGTTGTAAACTAACGTATTACAACAGTTTCGTCAATGGGAACAGCGTAGAACTTATTATTACAACGGTTTCTAATAGTTCCCCATGAAACTTAGTGAAAACTAAGCCCCGTAATAAGAGTTCACCTAAATATCTTTTAAACTACGCATTTCCCATTGAATAAAACGGTTTAGTTAGCTCTAAAACGTTGTAAACTAACGTATTACAACAGTTTCGTCAATGGGAACAGCGTAGAACTTATTATTACAACGGTTTCTTATAATTCCCCATGAAACTTAGTGAAAACTAAGCCCCGTAATAAGAGTTCACCTAAATATCTTTTCAACTACGCATTTCCCATTGAATAAAACGGTTTAGTTAGCTCTAAAACGTTGTAAACTAACGTATTACAACAGTTTCGTCAATGGGAACAGCGTAGAACTTATTATTACAACGGTTTCTTATAGTTCCCCATGAAACTTAGTGAAAACTAAGCCCCGTAATAAGAGTTCACCTAAATATCTTTTAAACTACGCATTTCCCATTGAATAAAACGGTTTAGTTAGCTCTTAAACGTTGTAAACTAACGTATTACAACATTTTCGTCAATAGGAACAGCGTAGAACTTATTATTACAACGGTTTCTTATAGTTCCCCATGAAACTTAGTGAAAACTAAGCCCCGTAATAAGAGTTCACCTAAATATCTTTTAAACTACGCATTTCCCATTAAATAAAACGGTTTAGTTAGCTCTAAAACGTTGTAAACTAACGTATTACAACAGTTTCGTCAATGGGAACAGCGTAGAACTTATTATTACAACGGTTTCTTATAGTTCCCTATGAAACTTAAGTGAAAACTAAGCCCCGTTAATAAGAGTTCACCCTAAATATCTTTTAAACTACGCATTTCCCATTGAATAAAACGGTTAGTTAGCTCTAAAACGTTGTAACTAACGTATTACAACAGTTTCGTCAATGGAACAGTGTAGAACTTATTATTACAACGGTTTCTTATAGTTCCCCATGAAACTTAGTGAAAACTAAGCCCCGTAATAAGAGTTCACCTAAATATCTTTTAAACTACGCATTTTCCATTGAATAAAACGGTTTAGTTAGCTCTAAAACGTTGTAAACTAACGTATTACAACAGTTTCGTCAATAGGAACAGCGTAGAACTTATTATTACAACGGTTTCTTATAGTTCCCCATGAAACTTAGTGAAAACTAAGCCCCGTAATAAGAGTTCACCTAAATATCTTTTAAACTACGCATTTCCCATTGAATAAAACGGTTTAGTTAGCTCTAAAACGTTGTAAACTAACGTATTACAACAGTTTCGTCAATGGGAACAGCGTAGAACTTATTATTACAACGGTTTCTTATAGTTCCCCATGAAACTTAGTGAAAACTAAGCCCCGTAATAAGAGTTCACCTAAATATCTTTTAAACTACGCATTTCCCATTGAATAAAACGGTTTAGTTAGCTCTAAAACGTTGTAAACTAACGTATTACACTAGTTTCGTCAATGGGAACAGCGTAGAACTTATTATTACAACGGTTTCTTATAGTTCCCTATGAAACTTAGTGAAAACTAAGCCCCGTAATAAGAGTTCACCTAAATATCTTTTAAACTACACATTTCCCATTGAATAAAACGGTTTAGTTAGCTCTAAAACGTTGTAAACTAACGTATTACAACAGTTTCGTCAATGGGAACAGCGTAGAACTTATTATTACAACGTTTCTTATAGTTCCCCATGAAACTTAGTAAAAACTAAGCCCCGTAATAAGAGTTCACCTAAATATCTTTTAAACTACGCATTTCCCATTGAATAAAACGGTTTAGTTAGCTCTAAAACGTTGTAAACTAACGTATTACAACAGTTTCGTCAATGGGAACAGCGTAGAACTTATTATTACAACGGTTTCTTATAGTTCCCCATGAAACTTAGTGAAAACAAAGCCCCGTAATAAGAGTTCACCTAAATATCTTTTAAACTACGCATTTCCCATTGAATAAAACGGTTTAGTTAGCTCTAAAACGTTGTAAACTAACGTATTACAACAGTTTCGTCAATGGGAACAGCGTAGAACTTATTATTACAACGGTTTCTTATAGTTCCCTATGAAACTTAGTGAAAACTAAGCCCCGTAATAAGAGTTCACCTAAATATCTTTTAAACTACGCATTTCCCATTGAATAAAACGGTTTAATTAGCTCTAAAACGTTGTAAACTAACGTATCACAACAGTTTCGTCAATGTGAACAGCGTAGAACTTATTATTACAACGGTTTCTTATAGTTTCCCATGAAACTTAGTGAAAACTAAGCCCCGTAATAAGAGTTCACCTAAATATCTTTTAAACTACGCATTTCCCATTGAATAAAACGGTTTAGTTAGCTCTAAAACGTTGTAAACTAATGTATTACAACAGTTTCTTCAATGGGAACAGCGTAGAACTTATTATTACAACGGTTTCTTATGGTTCCCCATGAAACTTAGTGAAAACTAAGCCCCGTAATAAGAGTTCACCTAAATATCTTTTAAACTACGCATTTCCCATTTAATAAAACGGTTTAGTTTGCTCTAAAACGTTGTAAACTAACGTATTACAACAGTTTCGTCAATGGGAACAGCGTAGAACTTATTATTACAACGGTTTCTTATAGTTCCCCATGAAACTTAGTGAAAACTAAGCCCCGTAATAAGAGTTCACCTAAATATCTTTTAAACTACGCTTTTCCCATTGAATAAAACGGTTTAGTTAGCTCTAAAACGTTGTAAACTAACGTATTACAACAGTTTCGTCAATGGGAACAGCGTAGAACTTATTATTACAACGGTTTCTTATAGTTCCCCATGAAACTTAGTGAAAACTAAGCCCCGTAATAAAAGTTCACCTAAATATCTTTTAAACTACGCATTTCCCATTGAATAAAACGGTTTAGTTAGCTCTAAAACGTTGTAAACTAACGTATTACAACAGTTTCGTCAATGAGAACAGCGTAGAACTTATTATTACAACGGTTTCTTATAGTTCCCCATGAAACTTAGTGAAAACTAAGCCCCGTAATAAGAGTTCACCTAAATATCTTTTAAACTACGCATTTCCCATTGAATAAAACGGTTTAGTTAGCTCTAAAACGTTGTAAACTAACGTATTACAACAGTTTCGTCAATGGGAACAGCGTAGAACTTATTATTACAACGGTTTCTTATAGTTCCCCATGAAACTTAGTGAAAACTAAGCCCCGTAATAAGAGTTCACCTAAATATCTTTTTTAACTACGCATTTCCCATTGAATAAAACGGTTTAGTTAGCTCTAAAACGTTGTAAACTAACGTATTACAACAGTTTCGTTAATGGGAACAGCGTAGAACTTATTATTACAACGGTTTCTTATAGTTCCCCATGAAACTTAGTGAAAACTAAGCCCCGTAATAAGAGTTCACCTAAATATCTTTTAAACTACGCATTTCCCATTGATAAAACGGTTTAGTTAGCTCTAAAACGTTGTAAACTAACGTATTACAACAGTTTCGTCAATGGGAACAGCGTAGAACTTATTATTACAACGGTTTCTTATAGTTCCCAATGAAACTTAGTGAAAACTAAGCCCGTAATAAGAGTTCACCTAAATATCTTTTTAAACTACGCATTTCCCATTGAATAAAACGGTTTAGTTAGCTCTAAAACGTTTGAAAACTAACGTATTACAACAGTTTCGTCAATGGGAACAGCGTAGAACTTATTATTACAACGGTTTCTTATAGTTCCCCATGAAACTTAGTGAAAACTAAGCCCTGTAATAAGAGTTCACCTAAATATCTTTTAAACTACGCATTTCCCATTGAATAAAACGGTTTAGTTAGCTCTAAAACGTTGTAAACTAACGTATTACAACAGTTTCGTCAATGGGAACAGCGTAGAACTTATTATTACAACAGTTTCTTATAGTTCCCCATGAAACTTAGTGAAAACTAAGCCCCGTAATAAGAGTTCACCTAAATATCTTTTAAACTACGCATTTCCCATTGAATAAAACGGTTTAGTTAGCTCTAAAACGTTGTAAACTAACGTATTACAACAGTTTCGTCAATGGGAACAGTGTAGAACTTATTATTACAACGGTTTCTTATAGTTCCCCATGAAACTTAGTGAAAACTAAGCCCCGTAATAAGAGTTCACCTAAATATCTTTTAAACTGCGCATTTCCCATTGAATAAAACGGTTTAGTTAGCTCTAAAACGTTGTCAACTAACGTAGTACAACAGTTTCGTCAATGGGAACAGCGTAGAACTTATTATTACAACGGTTTCTTATAGTTCCCCATGAAACTTAGTGAAAACTAAGCCCCGTAATAAGAGTTCACCTAAATATCTTTTAAACTACGCATTTCCCATTGAATAAAACGGTTTAGTTAGCTCTAAAACGTTGTAAACTAACGAATTACAACAGTTTTGTCAATGGGAACAGCGTAGAACTTATTATTACAACGGTTTCTTATAGTTCCCCATGAAACTTAGTGAAAACTAAGCCCTGTAATAAGAGTTCACCTAAATATCTTTTAAACTACGCATTTCCCATTGAATAAAACGGTTTAGTTAGCTCTAAAACGTTGTAAACTAACGTATTACAACAGTTTCGTCAATGGGAACAACGTAGAACTTATTATTACAACGGTTTCTTATAGTTCCCCATGAAACTTAGTGAAAACTAAGCCCCGTAATAAGAGTTCACCTAAATATCTTTTAAACTACGCATTTCCCATTGAATAAAACGGTTTAGTTAGCTCTAAAACGTTGTAAACTAACGTATTACAACAGTTTCGTCAATGGGAACAGCGTAGAACTTATTATTACAACGGTTTCTTATAGTTCCCCATGAAACTTAGTGAAAACTAAGCCCCGTAATAAGAGTTCACCTAAATATCTTTTAAACTACGCATTTCCCATTGAATAAAACATTTAGTTAGCTCTAAAACGTTGTAAACTAACGTATTACAATAGTTTCGTCAATGGGAACAGCGTAGAACTTATTATTACAACGGTTTCTTATAGTTCCCCATGAAACTTAGTGAAAACTAAGCCCCGTAATAAGAGTTCACCTAAATATCTTTTAAACTACGCATTTCCCATTGAATAAAACGGTTTAGTTAGCTCTAAAACGTTGTAAACTAACGTATTACAACAGTTTCGTCAATGGGAACAGCGTAGAACTTATTATTACAACGGTTTCTTATAGTTCCCCATGAAACTTAGTGAAAACTAAGCCCCGTAATAAGAGTTCACCTAAATATCTTTTAAACTACGCATTTCCCATTGAATAAAACGGTTTAGTTAGCTCTAAAACGTTGTAAACTAACGTATTACAACAGTTTCGTCAATGGGAACAGCGTAGAACTTATTATTACAACGGTTTCTTATAGTTCCCCATGAAACTTAGTGAAAACTAAGCCCCGTAATAAGAGTTCACCTAAATATCTTTTAAACTACGCATTTCCCATTGAATAAAACGGTTTAGTTAGCTCTAAAACGTTGTAAACTAACGTATTACAACAGTTTCGTCAATGGGAACAGCGTAGAACTTATTATTACAACGGTTTCTTATAGTTCCCCATGAAACTTAGTGAAAACTAAGCCCCGTAATAAGAGTTCACCTAAATATCTTTTAAACTACGCATTTTCCATTGAATAAAACGGTTTAGTTAGCTCTAAAACGTTGTAAACTAACGTATTACAACAGTTTCGTCAATGGGAACAGCGTAGAACTTATTATTACAACGGTTTCTTATAGTTCCCCATGAAACTTAGTGAAAACTAAGCCCTGTAATAAGAGTTCACCTAAATATCTTTTAAACTACGCATTTCCCATTGAATAAAACAGTTTAGTTAGCTCTAAAACGTTGTAAACTAACGTATTACAACAGTTTCGTCAATGGGAACAGCGTAGAACTTATTATTACAACGGTTTCTTATAGTTCCCCATGAAACTTAGTGAAAACTAAGCCCCGTAATAAGAGTTCACCTAAATATCTTTTAAACTACGCATTTCCCATTGAATAAAACGGTTTAGTTAGCTCTAAAACGTTGTAAACTAACGTATTACAACAGTTTCGTCAATGGGAACAGCGTAGAACTTATTATTACAACGGTTTCTTATAGTTCCCCATGAAACTTAGTGAAAACTAAGCCCCGTAATAAGAGTTCACCTAAATATCTTTTAAACTACGCATTTCCCATTGAATAAAACGGTTTAGTTAGCTCTAAAACGTTGTAAACTAACGTATTACAACAGTTTCGTCAATGGGAACAGCGTAGAACTTATTATTACAACGGTTTCTTATAGTTCCCCATGAAACTTAGTGAAAACTAAGCCCCGTAATAAGAGTTCACCTAAATATCTTTTAAACTACGCATTTCCCATTGAATAAAACGGTTTAGTTAGCTCTAAAACGTTGTAAACTAACGTATTACAACAGTTTCGTCAATGGGAACAGCGTAGAACTTATTATTACAACGGTTTCTTATAGTTCCCCATGAAACTTAGTGAAAACTAAGCCCCGTAATAAGAGTTCACCTAAATATCTTTTAAACTACGCATTTCCCATTGAATAAAACGGTTTAGTTAGCTCTAAAACGTTGTAAACTAACGTATTACAACAGTTTCGTCAATGGGAACAGCGTAGAACTTATTATTACAACGGTTTCTTATAGTTCCCCATGAAACTTAGTGAAAACTAAGCCCCGTAATAAGAGTTCACCTAAATATCTTTTAAACTACGCATTTCCCATTGAATAAAACGGTTTAGTTAGCTCTAAAACGTTGTAAACTAACGTATTACAACAGTTTCGTCAATGGGAACAGCGTAGAACTTATTATTACAACGGTTTCTTATAGTTCCCCATGAAACTTAGTGAAAACTAAGCCCCGTAATAAGAGTTCACCTAAATATCTTTTAAACTACGCATTTCCCATTGAATAAAACGGTTTAGTTAGCTCTAAAACGTTGTAAACTAACGTATTACAACAGTTTCGTCAATGGGAACAGCGTAGAACTTATTATTACAACGGTTTCTTATAGTTCCCCATGAAACTTAGTGAAAACTAAGCCCCGTAATAAGAGTTCACCTAAATATCTTTTAAACTACGCATTTCCCATTGAATAAAACGGTTTAGTTAGCTCTAAAACGTTGTAAACTAACGTATTACAACAGTTTCGTCAATGGGAACAGCGTAGAACTTATTATTACAACGGTTTCTTATAGTTCCCCATGAAACTTAGTGAAAACTAAGCCCCGTAATAAGAGTTCACCTAAATATCTTTTAAACTACGCATTTCCCATTGAATAAAACGGTTTAGTTAGCTCTAAAACGTTGTAAACTAACGTATTACAACAGTTTCGTCAATGGGAACAGCGTAGAACTTATTATTACAACGGTTTCTTATAGTTCCCCATGAAACTTAGTGAAAACTAAGCCCCGTAATAAGAGTTCACCTAAATATCTTTTAAACTACGCATTTCCCATTGAATAAAACGGTTTAGTTAGCTCTAAAACGTTGTAAACTAACGTATTACAACAGTTTCGTCAATGGGAACAGCGTAGAACTTATTATTACAACGGTTTCTTATAGTTCCCCATGAAACTTAGTGAAAACTAAGCCCCGTAATAAGAGTTCACCTAAATATCTTTTAAACTACGCATTTCCCATTGAATAAAACGGTTTAGTTAGCTCTAAAACGTTGTAAACTAACGTATTACAACAGTTTCGTCAATGGGAACAGCGTAGAACTTATTATTACAACGGTTTCTTATAGTTCCCCATGAAACTTAGTGAAAACTAAGCCCCGTAATAAGAGTTCACCTAAATATCTTTTAAACTACGCATTTCCCATTGAATAAAACGGTTTAGTTAGCTCTAAAACGTTGTAAACTAACGTATTACAACAGTTTCGCTCAATGGGAACAGCGTAGAACTTATTATTACAACGGTTTCTTATAGTTCCCCATGAAACTTAGTGAAAACTAAGCCCCGTAATAAGAGTTCACCTAAATATCTTTTAAACTACGCATTTCCCATTGAATAAAACGGTTTAGTTAGCTCTAAAACGTTGTAAACTAACGTATTACAACAGTTTCGTCAATGGGAACAGCGTAGAACTTATTATTACAACGGTTTCTTATAGTTCCCCATGAAACTTAGTGAAAACTAAGCCCCGTAATAAGAGCTCACCTAAATATCTTTTAAACTACGCATTTCCCATTGAATAAAACGGTTTAGTTAGCTCTAAAACGTTGTAAACTAACGTATTACAACAGTTTTGTCAATGGGAACAGCGTAGAACTTATTATTACAACGGTTTCTTATAGTTCCCCATGAAACTTAGTGAAAACTAAGCCCCGTAATAAGAGTTCACCTAAATATCTTTTAAACTACGCATTTCCCATTGAATAAAACGGTTTAGTTAGCTCTAAAACGTTGTAAACTAACGTATTACAACAGTTTCGTCAATGGGAACAGCGTAGAACTTATTATTACAACGGTTTCTTATAGTTCCCCATGAAACTTAGTGAAAACTAAGCCCCGTAATAAGAGTTCACCTAAATATCTTTTAAACTACGCATTTCCCATTGAATAAAACGGTTTAGTTAGCTCTAAAACGTTGTAAACTAACGTATTACAACAGTTTCGTCAATGGGAACAGCGTAGAACTTATTATTACAACGGTTTCTTATAGTTCCCCATGAAACTTAGTGAAAACTAAGCCCCGTAATAAGAGTTCACCTAAATATCTTTTAAACTACGCATTTCCCATTGAATAAAACGGTTTAGTTAGCTCTAAAACGTTGTAAACTAACGTATTACAACAGTTTCGTCAATGGGAACAGCGTAGAACTTATTATTACAACGGTTTCTTATAGTTCCCCATGAAACTTAGTGAAAACTAAGCCCCGTAATAAGAGTTCACCTAAATATCTTTTAAACTACGCATTTCCCATTGAATAAAACGGTTTAGTTAGCTCTAAAACGTTGTAAACTAACGTATTACAACAGTTTCGTCAATGGGAACAGCGTAGAACTTATTATTACAACGGTTTCTTATAGTTCCCCATGAAACTTAGTGAAAACTAAGCCCCGTAATAAGAGTTCACCTAAATATCTTTTAAACTACGCATTTCCCATTGAATAAAACGGTTTAGTTAGCTCTAAAACGTTGTAAACTAACGTATTACAACAGTTTCGTCAATGGGAACAGCGTAGAACTTATTATTACAACGGTTTCTTATAGTTCCCCATGAAACTTAGTGAAAACTAAGCCCCGTAATAAGAGTTCACCTAAATATCTTTTAAACTACGCATTTCCCATTGAATAAAACGGTTTAGTTAGCTCTAAAACGTTGTAAACTAACGTATTACAACAGTTTCGTCAATGGGAACAGCGTAGAACTTATTATTACAACGGTTTCTTATAGTTCCCCATGAAACTTAGTGAAAACTAAGCCCCGTAATAAGAGTTCACCTAAATATCTTTTAAACTACGCATTTCCCATTGAATAAAACGGTTTAGTTAGCTCTAAAACGTTGTAAACTAACGTATTACAACAGTTTCGTCAATGGGAACAGCGTAGAACTTATTATTACAACGGTTTCTTATAGTTCCCCATGAAACTTAGTGAAAACTAAGCCCCGTAATAAGAGTTCACCTAAATATCTTTTAAACTACGCATTTCCCATTGAATAAAACGGTTTAGTTAGCTCTAAAACGTTGTAAACTAACGTATTACAACAGTTTCGTCAATGGGAACAGCGTAGAACTTATTATTACAACGGTTTCTTATAGTTCCCCATGAAACTTAGTGAAAACTAAGCCCCGTAATAAGAGTTCACCTAAATATCTTTTAAACTACGCATTTCCCATTGAATAAAACGGTTTAGTTAGCTCTAAAACGTTGTAAACTAACGTATTACAACAGTTTCGTCAATGGGAACAGCGTAGAACTTATTATTACAACGGTTTCTTATAGTTCCCCATGAAACTTAGTGAAAACTAAGCCCCGTAATAAGAGTTCACCTAAATATCTTTTAAACTACGCATTTCCCATTGAATAAAACGGTTTAGTTAGCTCTAAAACGTTGTAAACTAACGTATTACAACAGTTTCGTCAATGGGAACAGCGTAGAACTTATTATTACAACGGTTTCTTATAGTTCCCCATGAAACTTAGTGAAAACTAAGCCCCGTAATAAGAGTTCACCTAAATATCTTTTAAACTACGCATTTCCCATTGAATAAAACGGTTTAGTTAGCTCTAAAACGTTGTAAACTAACGTATTACAACAGTTTCGTCAATGGGAACAGCGTAGAACTTATTATTACAACGGTTTCTTATAGTTCCCCATGAAACTTAGTGAAAACTAAGCCCCGTAATAAGAGTTCACCTAAATATCTTTTAAACTACGCATTTCCCATTGAATAAAACGGTTTAGTTAGCTCTAAAACGTTGTAAACTAACGTATTACAACAGTTTCGTCAATGGGAACAGCGTAGAACTTATTATTACAACGGTTTCTTATAGTTCCCCATGAAACTTAGTGAAAACTAAGCCCCGTAATAAGAGTTCACCTAAATATCTTTTAAACTACGCATTTCCCATTGAATAAAACGGTTTAGTTAGCTCTAAAACGTTGTAAACTAACGTATTACAACAGTTTCGTCAATGGGAACAGCGTAGAACTTATTATTACAACGGTTTCTTATAGTTCCCCATGAAACTTAGTGAAAACTAAGCCCCGTAATAAGAGTTCACCTAAATATCTTTTAAACTACGCATTTCCCATTGAATAAAACGGTTTAGTTAGCTCTAAAACGTTGTAAACTAACGTATTACAACAGTTTCGTCAATGGGAACAGCGTAGAACTTATTATTACAACGGTTTCTTATAGTTCCCCATGAAACTTAGTGAAAACTAAGCCCCGTAATAAGAGTTCACCTAAATATCTTTTAAACTACGCATTTCCCATTGAATAAAACGGTTTAGTTAGCTCTAAAACGTTGTAAACTAACGTATTACAACAGTTTCGTCAATGGGAACAGCGTAGAACTTATTATTACAACGGTTTCTTATAGTTCCCCATGAAACTTAGTGAAAACTAAGCCCCGTAATAAGAGTTCACCTAAATATCTTTTAAACTACGCATTTCCCATTGAATAAAACGGTTTAGTTAGCTCTAAAACGTTGTAAACTAACGTATTACAACAGTTTCGTCAATGGGAACAGCGTAGAACTTATTATTACAACGGTTTCTTATAGTTCCCCATGAAACTTAGTGAAAACTAAGCCCCGTAATAAGAGTTCACCTAAATATCTTTTAAACTACGCATTTCCCATTGAATAAAACGGTTTAGTTAGCTCTAAAACGTTGTAAACTAACGTATTACAACAGTTTCGTCAATGGGAACAGCGTAGAACTTATTATTACAACGGTTTCTTATAGTTCCCCATGAAACTTAGTGAAAACTAAGCCCCGTAATAAGAGTTCACCTAAATATCTTTTAAACTACGCATTTTCCATTGAATAAAACGGTTTAGTTAGCTCTAAAACGTTGTAAACTAACGTATTACAACAGTTTTGTCAATGGGAACAGCGTAGAACTTATTATTACAACGGTTTCTTATAGTTCCCCATGAAACTTAGTGAAAACTAAGCCCCGTAATAAGAGTTCACCTAAATATCTTTTAAACTACGCATTTCCCATTGAATAAAACGGTTTAGTTAGCTCTAAAACGTTGTAAACTAACGTATTACAACAGTTTCGTCAATGGGAACAGCGTAGAACTTATTATTACAACGGTTTCTTATAGTTCCCCATGAAACTTAGTGAAAACTAAGCCCCGTAATAAGAGTTCACCTAAATATCTTTTAAACTACGCATTTCCCATTGAATAAAACGGTTTAGTTAGCTCTAAAACGTTGTAAACTAACGTATTACAACAGTTTCGTCAATGGGAACAGCGTAGAACTTATTATTACAACGGTTTCTTATAGTTCCCCATGAAACTTAGTGAAAACTAAGCCCCGTAATAAGAGTTCACCTAAATATCTTTTAAACTACGCATTTCCCATTGAATAAAACGGTTTAGTTAGCTCTAAAACGTTGTAAACTAACGTATTACAACAGTTTCGTCAATGGGAACAGCGTAGAACTTATTATTACAACGGTTTCTTATAGTTCCCCATGAAACTTAGTGAAAACTAAGCCCCGTAATAAGAGTTCACCTAAATATCTTTTAAACTACGCATTTCCCATTGAATAAAACGGTTTAGTTAGCTCTAAAACGTTGTAAACTAACGTATTACAACAGTTTCGTCAATGGGAACAGCGTAGAACTTATTATTACAACGGTTTCTTATAGTTCCCCATGAAACTTAGTGAAAACTAAGCCCCGTAATAAGAGTTCACCTAAATATCTTTTAAACTACGCATTTCCCATTGAATAAAACGGTTTAGTTAGCTCTAAAACGTTGTAAACTAACGTATTACAACAGTTTCGTCAATGGGAACAGCGTAGAACTTATTATTACAACGGTTTCTTATAGTTCCCCATGAAACTTAGTGAAAACTAAGCCCCGTAATAAGAGTTCACCTAAATATCTTTTAAACTACGCATTTCCCATTGAATAAAACGGTTTAGTTAGCTCTAAAACGTTGTAAACTAACGTATTACAACAGTTTCGTCAATGGGAACAGCGTAGAACTTATTATTACAACGGTTTCTTATAGTTCCCCATGAAACTTAGTGAAAACTAAGCCCCGTAATAAGAGTTCACCTAAATATCTTTTAAACTACGCATTTCCCATTGAATAAAACGGTTTAGTTAGCTCTAAAACGTTGTAAACTAACGTATTACAACAGTTTCGTCAATGGGAACAGCGTAGAACTTATTATTACAACGGTTTCTTATTGTTCCCCATGAAACTTAGTGAAAACTAAGCCCCGTAATAAGAGTTCACCTAAATATCTTTTAAACTACGCATTTCCCATTGAATAAAACGGTTTAGTTAGCTCTAAAACGTTGTAAACTAACGTATTACAACAGTTTCGTCAATGGGAACAGCGTAGAACTTATTATTACAACGGTTTCTTATAGTTCCCCATGAAACTTAGTGAAAACTAAGCCCCGTAATAAGAGTTCACCTAAATATCTTTTAAACTACGCATTTCCCATTGAATAAAACGGTTTAGTTAGCTCTAAAACGTTGTAAACTAACGTATTACAACAGTTTCGTCAATGGGAACAGCGTAGAACTTATTATTACAACGGTTTCTTATAGTTCCCCATGAAACTTAGTGAAAACTAAGCCCCGTAATAAGAGTTCACCTAAATATCTTTTAAACTACGCATTTCCCATTGAATAAAACGGTTTAGTTAGCTCTAAAACGTTGTAAACTAACGTATTACAACAGTTTCGTCAATGGGAACAGCGTAGAACTTATTATTACAACGGTTTCTTATAGTTCCCCATGAAACTTAGTGAAAACTAAGCCCCGTAATAAGAGTTCACCTAAATATCTTTTAAACTACGCATTTCCCATTGAATAAAACGGTTTAGTTAGCTCTAAAACGTTGTAAACTAACGTATTACAACAGTTTCGTCAATGGGAACAGCGTAGAACTTATTATTACAACGGTTTCTTATAGTTCCCCATGAAACTTAGTGAAAACTAAGCCCCGTAATAAGAGTTCACCTAAATATCTTTTAAACTACGCATTTCCCATTGAATAAAACGGTTTAGTTAGCTCTAAAACGTTGTAAACTAACGTATTACAACAGTTTCGTCAATGGGAACAGCGTAGAACTTATTATTACAACGATTTCTTATAGTTCCCCATGAAACTTAGTGAAAACTAAGCCCCGTAATAAGAGTTCACCTAAATATCTTTTAAACTACGCATTTCCCATTGAATAAAACGTTTAGTTAGCTCTAAAACGTTGTAAACTAACATATTACAACAGTTTCGTCAATGGGAACAGCGTACAACTTATTATTACAACGGTTTCTTATAGTTCCCCATGAAACTTAGTGAAAACTAAGCCCCGTAATAAGAGTTCACCTAAATATCTTTTAAACTACGCATTTCCCATTGAATAAAACGGTTTAGTTAGCTCTAAAACGTTGTAAACTAACGTATTACAACAGTTTCGTCAATGGGAACAGCGTAGAACTTATTATTACAACGGTTTCTTATAGTTCCCCATGAAACTTAGTGAAAACTAAGCCCCGTAATAAGAGTTCACCTAAATATCTTTTAAACTACGCATTTCCCATTGAATAAAACGGTTTAGTTAGCTCTAAAACGTTGTAAACTAACGTATTACAACAGTTTCGTCAATGGGAACAGCGTAGAACTTATTATTACAACGGTTTCTTATAGTTCCCCATGAAACTTAGTGGAAAACTAAGCCCCGTAATAAGAGTTCACCTAAATATCTTTTAAACTACGCATTTCCCATTGAATAAAACGGTTTAGTTAGCTCTAAAACGTTGTAAACTAACGTATTACAACAGTTTCGTCCATGGGAACAGCGTAGAACTTATTATTACAACGGTTTCTTATAGTTCCCCATGAAACTTAGTGAAAACTAAGCCCCGTAATAAGAGTTCACCTAAATATCTTTTAAACTACGCATTTCCCATTGAATAAAACGGTTTAGTTAGCTCTAAAACGTTGTAAACTAACGTATTACAACAGTTTCGTCAATGGGAACAGCGTAGAACTTATTATTACAACGGTTTCTTATAGTTCCCCATGAAACTTAGTGAAAACTAAGCCCCGTAATAAGAGTTCACCTAAATATCTTTTAAACTACGCATTTCCCATTGAATAAAACGGTTTAGTTAGCTCTAAAACGTTGTAAACTAACGTATTACAACAGTTTCGTCAATGGGAACAGCGTAGAACTTATTATTACAACGGTTTCTTATAGTTCCCCATGAAACTTAGTGAAAACTAAGCCCCGTAATAAGAGTTCACCTAAATATCTTTTAAACTACGCATTTCCCATTGAATAAAACGGTTTAGTTAGCTCTAAAACGTTGTAAACTAACGTATTACAACAGTTTCGTCAATGGGAACAGCGTAGAACTTATTATTACAACGGTTTCTTATAGTTCCCCATGAAACTTAGTGAAAACTAAGCCCCGTAATAAGAGTTCACCTAAATATCTTTTAAACTACGCATTTCCCATTGAATAAAACGGTTTAGTTAGCTCTAAAACGTTGTAAACTAACGTATTACAACAGTTTCGTCAATGGGAACAGCGTAGAACTTATTATTACAACGGTTTCTTATAGTTCCCCATGAAACTTAGTGAAAACTAAGCCCCGTAATAAGAATTCACCTAAATATCTTTTAAACTACGCATTTCCCATTGAATAAAACGGTTTAGTTAGCTCTAAAACGTTGTAAACTAACGTATTACAACAGTTTCGTCAATGGGAACAGCGTAGAACTTATTATTACAACGATTTTTTTATAGTTCCCCATGAAACTTAGTGAAAACTAAGCCCCGTAATAAGAGTTCACCTAAATATCTTTTAAACTACGCATTTCCCATTGAATAAAACGGTTTAGTTAGCTCTAAAACGTTGTAAACTAACGTATTACAACAGTTTCGTCAATGGGAACAGCGTAGAACTTATTATTACAACGGTTTCTTATAGTTCCCCATGAAACTTAGTGAAAACTAAGCCCCGTAATAAGAGTTCACCTAAATATCTTTTAAACTACGCATTTCCCATTGAATAAAACGGTTTAGTTAGCTCTAAAACGTTGTAAACTAACGTATTACAACAGTTTCGTCAATGGGAACAGCGTAGAACTTATTATTACAACGGTTTCTTATAGTTCCCCATGAAACTTAGTGAAAACTAAGCCCCGTAATAAGAGTTCACCTAAATATCTTTTAAACTACGCATTTCCCATTGAATAAAACGGTTTAGTTAGCTCTAAAACGTTGTAAACTAACGTATTACAACAGTTTCGTCAATGGGAACAGCGTAGAACTTTATTATTATTATAACGGTTTCTTATAGTTCCCCATGAAACTTAGTGGAAAACTAAGCCCCGTAATAAGAGTTCACCTAAATATCTTTTAAACTACGCATTTCCCATTGAATAAAACGGTTTAGTTAGCTCTAAAACGTTGTAAACTAACGTATTACAACAGTTTCGTCCATGGGAACAGCGTAGAACTTATTATTACAACGGTTTCTTATAGTTCCCCATGAAACTTAGTGAAAACTAAGCCCCGTAATAAGAGTTCACCTAAATATCTTTTAAACTACGCATTTCCCATTGAATAAAACGGTTTAGTTAGCTCTAAAACGTTGTAAACTAACGTATTACAACAGTTTCGTCAATGGGAACAGCGTAGAACTTATTATTACAACGGTTTCTTATAGTTCCCCATGAAACTTAGTGAAAACTAAGCCCCGTAATAAGAGTTCACCTAAATATCTTTTAAACTACGCATTTCCCATTGAATAAAACGGTTTAGTTAGCTCTAAAACGTTGTAAACTAACGTATTACAACAGTTTCGTCAATGGGAACAGCGTAGAACTTATTATTACAACGGTTTCTTATAGTTCCCCATGAAACTTAGTGAAAACTAAGCCCCGTAATAAGAGTTCACCTAAATATCTTTTAAACTACGCATTTCCCATTGAATAAAACGGTTTAGTTAGCTCTAAAACGTTGTAAACTAACGTATTACAACAGTTTCGTCAATGGGAACAGCGTAGAACTTATTATTACAACGGTTTCTTATAGTTCCCCATGAAACTTAGTGAAAACTAAGCCCCGTAATAAGAGTTCACCTAAATATCTTTTAAACTACGCATTTCCCATTGAATAAAACGGTTTAGTTAGCTCTAAAACGTTGTAAACTAACGTATTACAACAGTTTCGTCAATGGGAACAGCGTAGAACTTATTATTACAACGGTTTCTTATAGTTCCCCATGAAACTTAGTGAAAACTAAGCCCCGTAATAAGAGTTCACCTAAATATCTTTTAAACTACGCATTTCCCATTGAATAAAACGGTTTAGTTAGCTCTAAAACGTTGTAAACTAACGTATTACAACAGTTTCGTCAATGGGAACAGCGTAGAACTTATTATTACAACGGTTTCTTATAGTTCCCCATGAAACTTAGTGAAAACTAAGCCCCGTAATAAGAGTTCACCTAAATATCTTTTAAACTACGCATTTCCCATTGAATAAAACGGTTTAGTTAGCTCTAAAACGTTGTAAACTAACGTATTACAACAGTTTCGTCAATGGGAACAGCGTAGAACTTATTATTACAACGGTTTCTTATAGTTCCCCATGAAACTTAGTGAAAACTAAGCCCCGTAATAAGAGTTCACCTAAATATCTTTTAAACTACGCATTTCCCATTGAATAAAACGGTTTAGTTAGCTCTAAAACGTTGTAAACTAACGTATTACAACAGTTTCGTCAATGGGAACAGCGTAGAACTTATTATTACAACGGTTTCTTATAGTTCCCCATGAAACTTAGTGAAAACTAAGCCCCGTAATAAGAGTTCACCTAAATATCTTTTAAACTACGCATTTCCCATTGAATAAAACGGTTTAGTTAGCTCTAAAACGTTGTAAACTAACTGTATTACAACAGTTTCGTCAATGGGAACAGCGTAGAACTTATTATTACAACGGTTTCTTATAGTTCCCCATGAAACTTAGTGAAAACTAAGCCCCGTAATAAGAGTTCACCTAAATATCTTTTAAACTACGCATTTCCCATTGAATAAAACGGTTTAGTTAGCTCTAAAACGTTGTAAACTAACGTATTACAACAGTTTCGTCAATGGGAACAGCGTAGAACTTATTATTACAACGGTTTCTTATAGTTCCCCATGAAACTTAGTGAAAACTAAGCCCCGTAATAAGAGTTCACCTAAATATCTTTTAAACTACGCATTTCCCATTGAATAAAACGGTTTAGTTAGCTCTAAAACGTTGTAAACTAACGTATTACAACAGTTTCGTCAATGGGAACAGCGTAGAACTTATTATTACAACGGTTTCTTATAGTTCCCCATGAAACTTAGTGAAAACTAAGCCCCGTAATAAGAGTTCACCTAAATATCTTTTAAACTACGCATTTCCCATTGAATAAAACGGTTTAGTTAGCTCTAAAACGTTGTAAACTAACGTATTACAACAGTTTCGTCAATGGGAACAGCGTAGAACTTATTATTACAACGGTTTTTTATAGTTCCCCATGAAACTTAGTGAAAACTAAGCCCCGTAATAAGAGTTCACCGAAATATCTTTTAAACTACGCATTTCCCATTGAATAAAACGGTTTAGTTAGCTCTAAAACGTTGTAAACTAACGTATTACAACAGTTTCGTCAATGGGAACAGCGTAGAACTTATTATTACAACGGTTTCTTATAGTTCCCCATGAAACTTAGTGAAAACTAAGCCCCGTAATAAGAGTTCACCTAAATATCTTTTAAACTACGCATTTCCCATTGAATAAAACGGTTTAGTTAGCTCTAAAACGTTGTAAACTAACGTATTACAACAGTTTCGTCAATGGGAACAGCGTAGAACTTATTATTACAACGGTTTCTTATACTTCCCCATGAAACTTAGTGAAAACTAAGCCCCGTAATAAGAGTTCACCTAAATATCTTTTAAACTACGCATTTCCCATTGAATAAAACGGTTTAGTTAGCTCTAAAACGTTGTAAACTAACGTATTACAACAGTTTCGTCAAGGGGAACAGCGTAGAACTTATTATTACAACGGTTTCTTATAGTTCCCCATGAAACTTAGTGAAAACTAAGCCCCGTAATAAGAGTTCACCTAAATATCTTTTAAACTACGCATTTCCCATTGAATAAAACGGTTTAGTTAGCTCTAAAACGTTGTAAACTAACGTATTACAACAGTTTCGTCAATGGGAACAGCGTAGAACTTATTATTACAACGGTTTCTTATAGTTCCCCATGAAACTTAGTGAAAACTAAGCCCCGTAATAAGAGTTCACCTAAATATCTTTTAAACTACGCATTTCCCATTGAATAAAACGGTTTAGTTAGCTCTTAAACGTTGTAAACTAACGTATTACAACAGTTTTGTCAATGGGAACAGCGTAGAACTTATTATTACAACGGTTTCTTATAGTTCCCCATGAAACTTAGTGAAAACTAAGCCCCGTAATAAGAGTTCACCTAAATATCTTTTAAACTACGCATTTCCCATTGAATAAAACGGTTTAGTTAGCTCTAAAACGTTGTAAACTAACGTATTACAACAGTTTTGTCAATGGGAACAGCGTAGAGCTTATTATTACAACGGTTTCTTATAGTTCCCCATGAAACTTAGTGAAAACTAAGCCCCGTAATAAGAGTTCACCTAAATATCTTTTAAACTACGCATCTCCCATTGAATAAAACGGTTTAGTTAGCTCTAAAACGTTGTAAACTAACGTATTACAACAGTTTCGTCAATGGGAACAGCGTAGAACTTATTATTACAACGGTTTCTTATAGTTCCCCATGAAACTTAGTGAAAACTAAGCCCCGTAATAAGAGTTCACCTAAATATCTTTTAAACTACGCATTTCCCATTGAATAAAACGGTTTAGTTAGCTCTAAAACGTTGTAAACTAACGTATTACAACAGTTTCGTCAATGGGAACAGCGTAGAACTTATTATTACAACGGTTTCTTATACTACCCCATGAAACTTAGTGAAAACTAAGCCCCGTAATAAGAGTTCACCTAAATATCTTTTAAACTACGCATTTCCCATTGAATAAAACGGTTTAGTTAGCTCTAAAACGTTGTAAACTAACGTATTACAACAGTTTCGTCAATGGGAACAGCGTAGAACTTATTATTACAACGGTTTCTTATAGTTCCCCATGAAACTTAGTGAAAACTAAGCCCCGTAATAAGAGTTCACCTAAATATCTTTTAAACTACGCATTTCCCATTGAATAAAACGGTTTAGTTAGCTCTAAAACGTTGTAAACTAACGTATTACAACAGTTTCGTCAATGGGAACAGCGTAGAACTTATTATTACAACGGTTTCTTATAGTTCCCCATCAAACTTAGTGAAAACTAAGCCCCGTAATAAGAGTTCACCTAAATATCTTTTAAACTACGCATTTCCCATTGAATAAAACGGTTTAGTTAGCTCTAAAACGTTGTAAACTAACGTATTACAACAGTTTTGTCAATGGGAACAGCGTAGAACTTATTATTACAACGGTTTCTTATAGTTCCCCATGAAACTTAGTGAAAACTAAGCCCCGTAATAAGAGTTCACCTAAATATCTTTTAAACTACGCATTTCCCATTGAATAAAACGGTTTAGTTAGCTCTAAAACGTTGTAAACTAACGTATTACAACAGTTTCGTCAATGGGAACAGCGTAGAACTTATTATTACAACGGTTTCTTATAGTTCCCCATGAAACTTAGTGAAAACTAAGCCCCGTAATAAGAGTTCACCTAAATATCTTTTAAACTACGCATCTCCCATTGAATAAAACGGTTTAGTTAGCTCTAAAACGTTGTAAACTAACGTATTACAACAGTTTCGTCAATGGGAACAGCGTAGAACTTATTATTACAACGGTTTCTTATAGTTCCCCATGAAACTTAGTGAAAACTAAGCCCCGTAATAAGAGTTCACCTAAATATCTTTTAAACTACGCATTTCCCATTGAATAAAACGGTTTAGTTAGCTCTAAAACGTTGTAAACTAACGTATTACAACAGTTTCGTCAATGGGAACAGCGTAGAACTTATTATTACAACGGTTTCTTATACTACCCCATGAAACTTAGTGAAAACTAAGCCCCGTAATAAGAGTTCACCTAAATATCTTTTAAACTACGCATTTCGAATAAAACGGTTTAGTTAGCTCTAAAACGTTGTAAACTAACGTATTACAACAGTTTCGTCAATGGGAACAGCGTAGAACTTATTATTACAACGGTTTCTTATAGTTCCCCATGAAACTTAGTGAAAACTAAGCCCCGTAATAAGAGTTCACCTAAATATCTTTTAAACTACGCATTTCCCATTGAATAAAACGGTTTAGTTAGCTCTAAAACGTTGTAAACTAACGTATTACAACAGTTTCGTCAATGGGAACAGCGTAGAACTTATTATTACAACGGTTTCTTATAGTTCCCCATGAAACTTAGTGAAAACTAAGCCCCGTAATAAGAGTTCACCTAAATATCTTTTAAACTACGCATTTCCCATTGAATAAAACGGTTTAGTTAGCTCTAAAACGTTGTAAACTAACGTATTACAACAGTTTTGTCAATGGGAACAGCGTAGAACTTATTATTACAACGGTTTCTTATAGTTCCCCATGAAACTTAGTGAAAACTAAGCCCCGTAATAAGAGTTCACCTAAATATCTTTTAAACTACGCATTTCCCATTGAATAAAACGGTTTAGTTAGCTCTAAAACGTTGTAAACTAACGTATTACAACAGTTTCGTCAATGGGAACAGCGTAGAACTTATTATTACAACGGTTTCTTATAGCTCCCCATGAAACTTAGTGAAAACTAAGCCCCGTAATAAGAGTTCACCTAAATATCTTTTAAACTACGCATTTCCCATTGAATAAAACGGTTTAGTTAGCTCTAAAACGTTGTAAACTAACGTATTACAACAGTTTCGTCAATGGGAACAGCGTAGAACTTATTATTACAACGGTTTCTTATAGTTCCCCATGAAACTTAGTGAAAACTAAGCCCCGTAATAAGATTTCACCTAAATATCTTTTAAACTACGCATTTCCAATTGAATAAAACGGTTTAGTTAGCTCTAAAACGTTGTAAACTAACGTATTACAACAGTTTCGTCAATGGGAACAGCGTAGAACTTATTATTACAACGGTTTCTTATAGTTCCCCATGAAACTTAGTGAAAACTAAGCCCCGTAATAAGAGTTCACCTAAATATCTTTTAAACTACGCATTTCCCATTGAATAAAACGGTTTAGTCAGCTCTAAAACGTTGTAAACTGACGTATTACAACAGTTTCGTCAATGGGAACAGCGTAGAACTTATTATTACAACGGTTTCTTATAGTTCCCCATGAAACTTAGTGAAAACTAAGCCCCGTAATAAGAGTTCACCTAAATATCTTTTAAACTACGCATTTCCCATTGAATTAAACGGTTTAGTTAGCTCTAAAACGTTGTAAACTAACGTATTACAACAGTTTCGTCAATGGGAACAGCGTAGAACTTATTATTACAACTGTTTCTTATAGTTCCCCATGAAACTTAGTGAAAACTAAGCCCCGTAATAAGAGTTCACCTAAATATCTTTTAAACTACGTATTTCCCATTGAATAAAACGGTTTAGTTAGCTCTAAAAAATTGTAAACTAACGTATTACAACAGTTTCGTCAATGGGAACAGCGTAGAACTTATTATTACAACGGTTTCTTATAGTTCCCCATGAAACTTAGTGAAAACTAAGCCCCGTAATAAGAGTTCAGCTAAATATCTTTTAAACTACGCATTTCCCATTGAATAAAACGGTTTAGTTAGCTCTAAAACGTTGTAAACTAACGTATTACAACAGTTTCGTCAATGGGAACAGCGTAGAACTTATTATTACAATGGTTTCTTATAGTTCCCCATGAAACTTAGTGAAAACTAAGCCCCGTAATAAGAGTTCACCTAAATATCTTTTAAACTACGCATTTCCCATTGAATAAAACGGTTTAGTTAGCTCTAAAACGTTGTAAACTAACGTATTACAACAGTTTCGTCAATGGGAACAGCGTAGAACTTATTATTACAACGGTTTCTTATAGTTCCCCATGAAACTTATTGAAAACTAAGCCCCGTAATAAGAGTTCACCTAAATATCTTTTAAACTACGCATTTCCCATTGAATAAAACGGTTTAGTTAGCTGTAAAACGTTGTAAACTAACGTATTACAACAGTTTCGTCAAATGGAACATTGTAGAACTTATTATTACAACGGTTTCTTATAGTTCCCCATGAAACTTAGTGAAAACTAAGCCCCGTAATAAGAGTTCACCTAAATATCTTTTAAACTACGCATTTCCCATTGAATAAAACGGTTTAGTTAGCTCTAAAACGTTGTAAACTAACGTATTACAACAGTTTCGTCAATGGGAACAGCGTAGAACTTATTATTACAACGGTTTCTTATAGTTCCCCATGAAACTTAGTGAAAACTAAGCCCCGTAATAAGAGTTCACCTAAATATCTTTTAAACTACGCATTTCCCATTGAATAAAACGGTTTAGTTAGCTCTAAAACGTTGTAAACTAACGTATTACAACAGTTTCGTCAATGGGAACAGCGTAGAACTTATTATTACAACGGTTTCTTATAGTTCCCCATGAAACTTAGTGAAAACTAAGCCCCGTAATAAGAGTTCACCTAAATATCTTTTAAACTACGCATTTCCCATTGAATAAAACGGTTTAGTTAGCTCTAAAACGTTGTAAACTAACGTATTACAACAGTTTCGTCAATGGGAACAGCGTAGAACTTATTATTACAACGGTTTCTTATAGTTCCCCATGAAACTTAGTGAAAACTAAGCCCCGTAATAAGAGTTCACCTAAATATCTTTTAAACTACGCATTTCCCATTGAATAAAACGGTTTAGTTAGCTCTAAAACGTTGTAAACTAACGTATTACAACAGTTTCGTCAATGGGAACAGCGTAGAACTTATTATTACAACGGTTTCTTATAGTTCCCCATGAAACTTAGTGAAAACTAAGCCCCGTAATAAGAGTTCACCTAAATATCTTTTAAACTACGCATTTCCCATTGAATAAAACGGTTTAGTTAGCTCTAAAACGTTGTAAACTAACGTATTACAACAGTTTCGTCAATGGGAACAGCGTAGAACTTATTATTACAACGGTTTCTTATAGTTCCCCATGAAACTTAGTGAAAACTAAGCCCCGTAATAAGAGTTCACCTAAATATCTTTTAAACTACGCATTTCCCATTGAATAAAACGGTTTAGTTAGCTCTAAAACGTTGTAAACTAACGTATTACAACAGTTTCGACAATGGGAACAGCGTAGAACTTATTATTACAACGGTTTCTTATAGTTCCCCATGAAACTTAGTGAAAACTAAGCCCCGTAATAAGAGTTCACCTAAATATCTTTTAAACTACGCATTTCCCATTGAATAAAACGGTTTAGTTAGCTCTAAAACGTTGTAAACTAACGTATTACAACAGTTTCGTCAATGGGAACAGCGTAGAACTTATTATTACAACGGTTTCTTATAGTTCCCCATGAAACTTAGTGAAAACTAAGCCCCGTAATAAGAGTTCACCTAAATATCTTTTAAACTACGCATTTCCCATTGAATAAAACGGTTTAGTTAGCTCTAAAACGTTGTAAACTAACGTATTACAACAGTTTCGTCAATGGGAACAGCGTAGAACTTATTATTACAACGGTTTCTTATAGTTCCCCATGAAACTTAGTGAAAACTAAGCCCCGTAATAAGAGTTCACCTAAATATCTTTTAAACTACGCATTTCCCATTGAATAAAACGGTTTAGTTAGCTCTAAAACGTTGTAAACTAACGTATTACAACAGTTTCGTCAATGGGAACAGCGTAGAACTTATTATTACAACGGTTTCTTATAGTTCCCCATGAAACTTAGTGAAAACTAAGCCCCGTAATAAGAGTTCACCTAAATATCTTTTAAACTACGCATTTCCCATTGAATAAAACGGTTTAGTTAGCTCTAAAACGTTGTAAACTAACGTATTACAACAGTTTCGTCAATGGGAACAGCGTAGAACTTATTATTACAACGGTTTCTTATAGTTCCCCATGAAACTTAGTGAAAACTAAGCCCCGTAATAAGAGTTCACCTAAATATCTTTTAAACTACGCATTTCCCATTGAATAAAACGGTTTAGTTAGCTCTAAAACGTTGTAAACTAACGTATTACAACAGTTTCGTCAATGGGAACAGCGTAGAACTTATTATTACAACGGTTTCTTATAGTTCCCCATGAAACTTAGTGAAAACTAAGCCCCGTAATATGAGTTCACCTAAATATCTTTTAAACTACGCATTTCCCATTGAATAAAACGGTTTAGTTAGCTCTAAAACGTTGTAAACTAACGTATTACAACAGTTTCGTCAATGGGAACAGCGTAGAACTTATTATTACAACGGTTTCTTATAGTTCCCCATGAAACTTAGTGAAAACTAAGCCCCGTAATAAGAGTTCACCTAAATATCTTTTAAACTACGCATTTCCCATTGAATAAAACGGTTTAGTTAGCTCTAAAACGTTGTAAACTAACGTATTACAACAGTTTCGTCAATGGGAACAGCGTAGAACTTATTATTACAACGGTTTCTTATAGTTCCCCATGAAACTTAGTGAAAACTAAGCCCCGTAATAAGAGTTCACCTAAATATCTTTTAAACTACGCATTTCCCATTGAATAAAACGGTTTAGTTAGCTCTAAAACGTTGTAAACTAACGTATTACAACAGTTTCGTCAATGGGAACAGCGTAGAACTTATTATTACAACGGTTTCTTATAGTTCCCCATGAAACTTAGTGAAAACTAAGCCCCGTAATAAGAGTTCGCCTAAATATCTTTTAAACTACGCATTTCCCATTAAATAAAACGGTTTAGTTAGCTCTAAAACGTTGTAAACTAACGTATTACAACAGTTTCGTCAATGGGAACAGCATAGAAGTTATTATTACAACGGTTTCTTATAGTTCCCCATGAAACTTAGTGAAAACTAAGCCCCGTAATAAGAGTTCACCTAAATATCTTTTAAACTACGCATTTCCCATTGAATAAAACGGTTTAGTTAGCTCTAAAACGTTGTAAACTAACGTATTACAACAGTTTCGTCAATGGGAACAGCGTAGAACTTATTATTACAACGGTTTCTTATAGTTCCCCATGAAACTTAGTGAAAACTAAGCCCCGTAATAAGAGTTCACCTAAATATCTTTTAAACTACGCATTTCCCATTGAATAAAACGGTTTAGTTAGCTCTAAAACGTTGTAAACTAACGTATTACAACAGTTTCGTCAATGGGAACAGCGTAGAACTTATTATTACAACGGTTTCTTATAGTTCCCCATGAAACTTAGTGAAAACTAAGCCCCGTAATAAGAGTTCACCTAAATATCTTTTAAACTACGCATTTCCCATTGAATAAAACGGTTTAGTTAGCTCTAAAACGTTGTAAACTAACGTATTACAACAGTTTCGTCAATGGGAACAGCATAGAACTTATTATTACAACGGTTTCTTATAGTTCCCCATGAAACTTAGTGAAAACTAAGCCCCGTAATAAGAGTTCACCTAAATATCTTTTAAACTACGCATTTCCCATTAAATAAAACGGTTTAGTTAGCTCTAAAACGTTGTAAACTAACGTATTACGACAGTTTCGTCAATGGCAACAGCGTAGAACTTATTATTACAACGGTTTCTTATAGTTCCCCATGAAACTTAGTGAAAACTAAGCCCCGTAATAAGAGTTCACCTAAATATCTTTTAAACTACGCATTTCCCATTGAATAAAACGGTTTAGTTAGCTCTAAAACGTTGTAAACTAACGTATTACAACAGTTTCGTCAATGGGAACAGCTAAGAACTTATTATTACAACGGTTTCTTATAGTTCCCCATGAAACTTAGTGAAAACTAAGCCCCGTAATAAGAGTTCACCTAAATATCTTTTAAACTACGCATTTCCCATTGAATAAAACGGTTTAGTTAGCTCTAAAACGTTGTAAACTAACGTATTACAACAGTTTCGTCAATGGGAACAGCGTAGAACTTATTATTACAACGGTTTCTTATAGTTCCCAATAAAACTTAGTGAAAACTAAGCCCCGTAATAAGAGTTCACCTAAATATCTTTTAAACTACGCATTTCCAATTGAATAAAACGGTTTAGTTAGCTCTAAAACGTTGTAAACTAACGTATTACAACAGTTTCGTCAATGGGAACAGCGTAGAACTTATTATTACAACGGTTTCTTATAGTTCCCTATGAAACTTAGTGAAAACTAAGCCCCGTAATAAGAGTTCACCTAAATATCTTTTAAACTACGCATTTCCCATTGAATAAAACGGTTTAGTTAGCTCTAAAACGTTGTAAACTAACGTATTACAACAGTTTCGTCAATGGGAACAGCGTAGAACTTATTATTACAACGGTTTCTTATAGTTCCCCATGAAACTTAGTGAAAACTAAGCCCCGTAATAAGAGTTCACCTAAATATCTTTTAAACTACGCATTTCCCATTGAATAAAACGGTTTAGTTAGCTCTAAAACGTTGTAAACTAACGTATTACAACAGTTTCGTCAATGGGAACAGCGTAGAACTTATTATTACAACCGTTTCTTATAGTTCCCCATGAAACTTAGTGAAAACTAAGCCTCGTAATAAGAGTTCACCTAAATATCTTTTAAACTACGCATTTCCCATTGAATAAAACGGTTTAGTTAGCTCTAAAACGTTGTAAACTAACGTATTACAACAGTTTCGTCAATGGGAACAGCGTAGAACTTATTATTACAACGGTTTCTTATAGTTCCCCATGAAACTTAGTGAAAACTAAGCCCCGTAATAAGAGTTCACCTAAATATCTTTTAAACTACGCATTTCCCATTGAATAAAACGGTTTAGTTAGCTCTAAAACGTTGTAAACTAACGTATTACAACAGTTTCGTCAATGGGAACAGCGTAGAACTTATTATTACAACGGTTTCTTATAGTTCCCCATGAAACTTAGTGAAAACTAAGCCCCGTAATAAGAGTTCACCTAAATATCTTTTAAACTACGCATTTCCCATTGAATAAAACGGTTTAGTTAGCTCTAAAACGTTGTAAACTAACGTATTACAACAGTTTCGTCAATGGGAACAGCGTAGAACTTATTATTACAACGGTTTCTTATAGTTCCCCATGAAACTTAGTGAAAACTAAGCCCCGTAATAAGAGTTCACCTAAATATCTTTTAAACTACGCATTTCCCATTGAATAAAACGGTTTAGTTAGCTCTAAAACGTTGTAAACTAACGTATTACAACAGTTTCGTCAATGGGAACAGCGTAGAACTTATTATTACAACGGTTTCTTATAGTTCCCCATGAAACTTAGTGAAAACTAAGCCCCGTAATAAGAGTTCACCTAAATATCTTTTAAACTACGCATTTCCCATTGAATAAAACGGTTTAGTTAGCTCTAAAACGTTGTAAACTAACGTATTACAACAGTTTCGTCAATGGGAACAGCGTAGAACTTATTATTACAACGGTTTCTTATAGTTCCCCATGAAACTTAGTGAAAACTAAGCCCCGTAATAAGAGTTCACCTAAATATCTTTTAAACTACGCATTTCCCATTGAATAAAACGGTTTAGTTAGCTCTAAAACGTTGTAAACTAACGTATTACAACAGTTTCGTCAATGGGAACAGCGTAGAACTTATTATTACAACGGTTTCTTATAGTTCCCCATGAAACTTAGTGAAAACTAAGCCCCGTAATAAGAGTTCACCTAAATATCTTTTAAACTACGCATTTCCCATTGAATAAAACGGTTTAGTTAGCTCTAAAACGTTGTAAACTAACGTATTACAACAGTTTCGTCAATGGGAACAGCGTAGAACTTATTATTACAACGGTTTCTTATAGTTCCCCATGAAACTTAGTGAAAACTAAGCCCCGTAATAAGAGTTCACCTAAATATCTTTTAAACTACGCATTTCCCATTGAATAAAACGGTTTAGTTAGCTCTAAAACTGTTGTAAACTAACGTATTACAACAGTTTCGTCAATGGGAACAGCGTAGAACTTATTATTACAACGGTTTCTTATAGTTCCCCATGAAACTTAGTGAAAACTAAGCCCCGTAATAAGAGTTCACCTAAATATCTTTTAAACTACGCATTTCCCATTGAATAAAACGGTTTAGTTAGCTCTAAAACGTTGTAAACTAACGTATTACAACAGTTTCGTCAATGGGAACAGCGTAGAACTTATTATTACAACGGTTTCTTATAGTTCCCCATGAAACTTAGTGAAAACTAAGCCCCGTAATAAGAGTTCACCTAAATATCTTTTAAACTACGCATTTCCCATTGAATAAAACGGTT